>APFE030067876.1:0-13974 GCA_000404065.3 Pinus taeda | reverse complement strand
AGATCCATCTTTACTCTAGATCTACTAACCCCCGAGAGGTATCAAATATCGTGATATGCAAACTAGCATAGAGTGAAAAAATAGGCTTGGTGGATCAAGAGTATAAATGGAGGTTGTAATTTAATGTATGTTAAACACTTTAGCTTGGTTAAAATAAAAAATAAAATAAAAATCAACTATTAATTTTATTAATTTTTTTAAATTACTAATAGTAATTTTTAAGGTGCAAGTTTATGATAACCCATGGCAATACCAAGATCTTACAAGATATAATGAGTAAAATATCGCAGCCCTGGGAGAAGATTCGCCAAAACGTATATTACAATTAAATTATTATAAAATCGCCTTCCATTTTTCCTATATACCATGGAGATTCGCCCATTTATTATACTTATAAATTTAGGGGGGTTCTTAAAATTTTCCCTGCTCAATCCCCAAGAGATTCTGGGCATACCGAAATTTTGCCTTCTTCAGAAGCTATAGACCAGGAAAAGGAAGCAGACGCAAAAGTTATTCATGAATTTGACAACCACTCTAGTGACACAGTTCTATTGGAACACAACCATGATAAACAATAGGAATCTTTAGATACAAAAGCTATTGAAAATCCTGTTAATGTAAATGATGCTCCTTAAAAGAGGCGAGTAGCCGAAGAAAAACTAAAGAAGCTGAGACAAAAATACCAAAAGCTTCAAAAGACAGTTAAAAGGCTACATCGGAAGATTAAAGAAATTGCAAACAACAAAGCCCAGAACACTATTCCCTAGGTAGTCTCTGTGGCTACGTAAATGGAAATATGTAAGGGTAGGCCAACAAAAACCCAAACCGAACTCATTCCTACTTAAACAATAGCCACCTAGGCAAATTTGCATGCAGACTTAGTGGATGCAATTGTTAAAATGGAGGGTTGGTCCTCCCACAATAAGGAATTATCCTCTCGTAGCATGAGCACTCAGATAGAAGAGAAAGCGAAGGATATCCTGTCAAGAGAAGACCCTATTCCTCTAAAGCTACAGGAAGAACTAATGCAAGCCCAACTTTCTCTAGAACGATGTGAACAAGAGACGGTTCCCCTACAAAAATTTCAAGAGTTGTAGAAACAGTTTAGGGAATTAACCATAATTGAGAATGGGGCTTTTGATAGATTTAGATAGGAAGAAGAGAAGCTGAAGAAGGTGAAGACCAAGCTGGACAAAGCTAGGAATCAGATAGACACCATTTGCTCGATATATTTGGATGTCTTGACATGTAGGTGTCCTGCCACAAATTATGCCATGTTCTTATAAGAACAATACTTATTGTTAAAGATTAAAGCCGTAAGAGCTGGTAAGCAAATCGAGTTAAAACAACTGAAGATTTTATAAGTTGCTACAAGGAACATGGGGCAAAAGTCCAAAGGCTTCTTTGTAAATTTTATCTGCATAATTTCATATTAGAAGAAGAAGTGGATAAGAAACCTAGCCCTTTGTTGGAGATATTCAATTCTAGGCTTTTATCTCTTTTGGAGTTAATCAACTTAAGTGGTTTAAGGCATATAATTCATTCCAAAGACAGGAACATGGGTTGGATCTCTAGGTAAGGAGTAAACCTACTCACCCTTTGCAACAGTTTGCTAAACATAAAAATTTGATGACACGAGAAGGCGTGACTCAAATTTCAGGGCCCATACATAAGGAAATTGTATAGAAAGGAACAACATATTTCCTCCCCATCTAGGAAAGATCCCTGACTACATCCAAAATGAGATGGACGGTCTCAACTAACAGTGTTAAGGAAAGAGAACCATTTAATTATGTGAATTTCAAAGCTGCTACGAGTCGGTTAATCACATACAACAATCTTATATTGAGGGAAGGGCCTTATTGGTTGGGATTTTTAGTGCCTAAATCTACCTTAGGCTGAAGGAAGGCAAGTCTAGGGTAACATCAAACCATGCTTAACCTAGTAGCTAGCCCTACTAGGTCGGGAGAGGGCTCTCTCCTTGTCAATCTCAATTAGGATATTGGTAACTAGGACTTGAGATGACTGAAAATGAATGTTGATTTTAGGCTAGGTATAGTAGATTAGGGTTTCTGTTTTGATTTTAGGTTTTAGTTGCTAGATTAATGGGAGAAGGCAGATTGGGTCTGGGACATCAACATAGGGATACACTCATGTTCTGTGGGGCGAGGTAGACACGAGTTTATGTACTTATAAATGGATTAATATGGTAGTTTAGATAGCTAAGGAGTTGAGGAGGGCACAAGAAACTATGAATCCTCTTCAAACAGTGAAAACATTGAAAACTAAATGCATTCCCAAGACAAAGCACTGTAAATCTAGTGTATTTTGTCTATTCACCTCGATTCATTTAGTTTAGAAGAAAGAGAGAGATGTGGATACATATAAAACATCAAGAAAAACTCATTACAAAGAAGAAACAATACATAAACTCATTGTCACAAGAATCCCACAAAAATAGTTGTGAAACCTGGTTTTATTCCTTGCCAAACTGCTGATACAAAATGTTCAATGAGTCCAACACTTCTGCCAAAATCCAACCTTTACAAATGAATCAAAAAGTACATGATATAGGCAAGGAACTACTCAAACTATCTATCAGGGTCGAATCCATGAGAAAAGGGGTGGTTTCAACCATATCTAAACTAAGAACAAGAATATAGGTAGTGGAACAGCTTGCCTCTAAAACTAAGGAAACAAATTCATTACAGCTCAAAACCACTTGGAACTTTATGTATCTACCCTATGAAGTGATTTTCAACCATATTACATTGAATTCATCATTTACCATGCTTATGTTTACTAAGAAATGAAGAAAAAGTGATCTCCCAAGAAAACTAGGAAAAATCTGGAAAAAATCGGGCAAAACTAGCAAAATTCATTTAATGGGCAGCGCCAAGATTTCAATGCATAACACTTTTTCTAGGCCAATTTTGGAAAGCTTCCCGGGGTCCAAATCAGGTGCAAGATAGCTCGTTGGAAATCTTGGTGAGTCTACTTTCTGGAACAACTTGCATTTCTGAATTTGGAGTCCATTTGCCCCTCCAAAAATTGATTCTCCCAAGGTTGCTTCCTCTGTGGCAAAAAAGTGGTAGAGAGGGCACTTTTTGGGTGTTTTTTTCCCTTTTGGAGACCTAGAGCTTGTCAAAAATTCTTAGCCATTTTTGAGCTTCCATATTTTTTCATTCTAATTCTAAAAATATAAACTATTTTGCAAGAAAGTGCCCCCAACAAAAGCGCAATGCCAGTGGCGCTGCGTACCTATTGAAAAAGCATGTGTTTTACATTAAAAATTTCAAAATTAACAATGATTGACCCTTGTTAAGTGCTTTGATGAGCCAATGATTCTTCAGCCAAGATCTTGATTTTATCCTGCTCTTTTTTGCTCCTCAAAGCTCTTTTTAGCTTGGCCTTTAGCCTCTTCACCCTTGTTTTGCAAATTTTGTTCCGGGTTAGGTAGTGATAGGCCATATGGCGCAAAATTTTCTTCTCTTTATTGGTTGTCTCAAGAATCTTCTCAAGGTGAATGTTCACCCTCTCCAACCATGATTCTCGGTCATCCACAATTTCTTGCTCAAGGGAGGTCATCTTGATCTTTCTCTTCTTTTCCTTTTGCCTATTTTCCCTAATCATTTGCAGCTCCATAATAGCTTGCTTATCTGTCATCTACTTGTTTTCCTACTCAAGAATGTTGATGATCCATTTGGCCCTCTCAAGATCAAGTGATAAGGCTTTTATTTTAACCTCCTTCTCTTTGATAATCACGTCCTTCAGTATTGAGCTTTGAGAGCCCAAATCAGTGACATCTTCCTCAATCAAAATAAAATCTGTGTCTTGCCCTTTAGGAAGGACCTCCTCATTCATCTTTTGTTTCCCTTTGTCTTTGATCTTTGGCTGCTGGCCAACCAGTATAGTTGGAGAAGAAGGCAAAGCCCCTTTTACCCCCGGTGGAGATAACATTTTCCTGTGGTCTGGTGAAGAAACCGAGACCCCTTCCACCTCTGGTGGAGATAGTACTCGCCTGGCAGTAGCAAAAATCCTCTTGTTGCCTCTCTCATAAGTAACAAACACCATCACACCTATAGTTTCAGTCTCATAAACACCTGGCTGTCCTGATGGCCCTCTTTCCTCTTAAGGCACTGATGGAATCACCTGAGCACCTTTGAAAATATCATGGGCCATAAAGGTATCCCATGGTATGTTCAGCAAGCTTAGCTAATGCAAGACAACAATTTTAATCAGTGAGAAGTGGTAAATGTTGTTGAATTGTTGAGGAAAAGGTTTCCTTTGCACATAGTGAGCCATCTTCTCAATATTCTTGCATATAAAGTATGGGAGGTTCATCATCCTTACTCTTGTGAAATGCATCAACAACCTAATATGATATGTATATAGGTGGGAAAATCTTCCTTCACAAGTGAAATACTTGATGATGAGTTTCATGAGAGGAGCATAAGTGTTCTGCAAGTATTTGAAAGGAAAAACCCTACTGGTTTTCCTGTGATATCCAGCCTTAAGGTAAGGCTCATAATGTTCTCTGCCCACATGCTGCCCCTTATTCCACTGTTCACCTACATTAGGGATGCCTGTTGCTGTTGAAATGGTGGTAGGTGTCAAGGTGAAAGTGACACCAGCAAAGTTCACCTGGCCATTATGGAGATGAATAACAAACAACCTAGCAAGCTCATGATGAAATTTCACCCTCTCTGCCATTTCACAAAATTGATAACAAGGCTGGTGTTTAAAGTTAGTTACAGCAAGAGGGCAAGCAAGTAATTTTGTAAGAGTGGTGGGCTCCTCCCAGATGATCTTTCGACCTTTGTGTGGCTTTCTTGGCACATGAGCTTCTCTGGAAGAATCACTGAGATTTTCCTGTTCCCTCTCATAATCTGAATCTGTCTCCATGCTTATGAAATTTGAAGTAAAAGCAGATGAGTATGAAGATATTTTGAAATATGAAGTAAATAGTGTGTATAAGGAAGTGAATGCTAGGAGAAAGGGTTTCTTTTGACAAATGAGGGAAGTGAATGATGTTATGAATGTGAGATAAGGGGTTTGATAGTAAAGTGGATGTAGTGAAGGAGTAGGATGTGGGAGTTAGGGTTTGGGAATAGGGTATAGGGCTAGGGTTTTGTGAATGAGAGTGGAGTTTAGGGAGTAAATTTTTATGATTTAGGGAGTGGGAAAGGGATTTGACAAACTCAATATGAATGGAGTGAGAAAGAAGAGCAAATGACCTTCAATAACTTGCAAGAGATGATTTAGCAACTAGCTAGGGTTTGTGTTAACCATTTATCTAGGGTTTGTTCTAAAGGAAACCAAACACATCCAAGCCACCAAACATAACTTTCATGAGCAAAGAGAAGTGATCTACTTACTTGGAACAGGCATCGATTTGTTTTTTAGGAAGTTCGGAGGTGGAAATTCAACGTCTTGCAACAGGTGCGCAACGCTAAGGAATAGGTGCGCAACGCACTTTCAATGCGCAGTGCCAGACCAAATTTCAACAGCAAACCTGCAACATATGCATAGCACCAAGGCACAAGTGCGCAGCACCAGCAAGATGACTGGATTTTTTTCTCCTGTTTTGCCTTCTTTCTTCAAAAACGAGATTTTCTCCCTTTGGCTTGTTCAATTTCAACAATGAAGACTTAAAACACATGAATTGGCTTTTATATCCCTCTCCTTTAATTTTTCACTAACCAAGACCCACTTTTCTAATGTTTTGCCAGCGTTTTCAAAAATGCTCAATTTCACTTACATTCTGACTTTTGCCTTTTTGCAGGTGGACTTATGCATTGACTTTTTGTAATGTCAGGAGTTGACTTTGTCACCAGGTCACCAGGAATAGCTATTGAATACTTATTACATATAGAAACATTTAAATTACATGAAATTTTTACAATAATGGAAAAAAACTCTGTTTTCACCTCAAAACAGAGTTTTGAGGTAAAAAAACTCTGTTTTCACCTCAAAACAGAGTTTTGAGGTAAAAAAACTCTGTTTTCACCTCAAAACAGAGTTTTGAGGTAAAAAAATTTATTGAACATGACAGAAGTAAATTTATGATTTTATGAACGTTTTTATCCTTCTCATGTGCATGCTGACATTTTTATTCAACTAGGATGACCGTGATGACAAACCCGAAGACCTAGTGAGACTAAACCCTAAAACTGGATTTTTATAAATGAAATGAAATAGGATGACAATGAATGAGTAAAAACATTGTGTGAACAGGTCATCATGTGAATGTCATGAGGGAAATTGAAATGAAACCACTACCATTAGTTGAACCATGACCTAATGGAATGTAGCTGATTGGATGAGACACCTAATATGCTTGCAAAAGAAAAATTTGATTACTGATGGAAGTGTGAAGACACTGACACTAACAAGGATGTCGATTTAGGTGTCCCATTATTTCGTATCCTCCTGAAGGGTATCGGTTTGACTATGAGTTACCTAAAGGACACGAACAGATAGCCTTTGCAAATCTAGCACGAAATCACAGTTTCAGGCCTGATAATGAAACCTTTTCTCTAACTTACTCCTTAACTACATTACATAGAAACTATTTATTTGTCATGAGGACATGAAAAAAGGTAAGCAGGGGAGTATGTTGAGTCTTGCAATAGGTATGTATTTACTCTTGATTATTGTCTTTTTCCTCCTTTCTTATCCATTTTGTGCCATGATATAATAACATATTGACAGGACTTTGATAAGGAATGAATGAAACTTCTCTTGATATGATTTGACCGACCAAACTAACTCTCATTACTTTTTATGTA
This sequence comes from Pinus taeda, assembly GCA_000404065.3. Classification (NCBI taxonomy): domain Eukaryota; kingdom Viridiplantae; phylum Streptophyta; class Pinopsida; order Pinales; family Pinaceae; genus Pinus; species Pinus taeda. The sequence goes on along the minus strand of APFE030067876.1, from coordinate 7,183 downwards.
GAAAAACAACAGATGGAATAGTTGTTGTTCCAAAGTCAGAACAACAAAAGCTAATCAAGGGAAATGAGATGTGTCATGTGCAGTTGAACCAAGGAACGAATCAAGAAGATCAACACAAGATAGAAGAATTGTCTGAATATAGCATTTAGTTTTGAATCCCTCAAGATCTCCTAATCCTGAGGGATCAAATTTATCTTTTTTCCTCTTGATTATAAAAGGGAAAAATGAAGAGGCATCTCTCATCCTTTACTTCGATTGTAATTTTAATTTACAGAAGTGTGATTCTGAAGAAAAAGTTCGTATTGTAATGACAAGTGACTTTGATGATTAATATTCAACTTGCGTTGCTATTCATTTAGATATTCTAAAGTAGCTAAGAAGTATTCGTTGGTGGCTAGGGCTCGATCTCTGGTGGATCTTACTTTTGTTCCTTGTTTTATGCATTTTCCATTTCCTACAAGTTTATTCTTCTTTACAGCTTTGAAGTTGATTTATTTTCATTAATCAGATTTCTGGTATTCATTTCATTAATGCACAATCCTAGTTGGTTTTATTTAATTCATATCATGGATTGAATTAGTTATCAGTTAAAGAATCATTTCTGATTAATTAAAGAATAGAATGTGATTGATTAAATGCTTTCCCTCTATCCAGTAGTTTAAGTGCAGCTGAAAGAGCTCAGTTAATTCTACGATGCTCTCGATTGATTCTCATTTGAATTTGGTTGATTAAGATTGAATTACGCTTTTGTTTGAGATTTAGTCATGATGCTTAGATGAATTATTTCCTTTAAAATTACAAGCTTGAGATTTATGATTGCATCCATTTACTCTTGTATGGAATCTAATAACTTATTTTAAAGCATTACTCTCTGGATTTATAGCTTAGACATATTGTGTACACTGTTGGAATAAAAAGACTTACCTAGGTTGATAATTAATGTGAGTCAATTAGGAGTTTTAAAAGACACTTTTTAGCACCCAACACCATTAGCTGTCACTTTTCAAATCCTGATCTCAGTCCAAAATATCACCATTCACCATTGTATAATGGAGGAGGGGGCATCCACATGTATTATGTCTAAAAACATTTAGCAAAAAATGTGATCCCCTAAACTCAAACCATATAACATCACTCTCAGAGTGTATACTGGGCACCCTTCTATTCCAGTAGGCCTATACCAAGGTGTTCTAGTACAACTGGTCGGTAAAATTGTGATCATAGAAATCAAATTATTTGATGCACATTAGATTATAGTACCCTTCCAGGCTAAAGTTATATGTATGAAATGTCAGCAGTCATATATTCCATATTCAGGGTAATGATGTTCACTCATGATGGGAAAATTATTACAATTGAACAACTCACATATTATGAGAAGAAGACATTAACTGCACTTGATGGTGTGCTACCTTTCATCGGATGTTCTCCCAAATTGGTCACAACTTACACTGAATTTAGCCCTCATCAATTTAGGACATCAACGCTCCTCGAGACATTCCTAGGAGAACCACCTATGATAAAGGATATCCCTCTTTCCACAAGAGCCCTAGTGTGCATGATGAGTTCATCAAACACCCATCAAGATCATGAACCTATTTTAGATACCAAAAAAAATGTTGTTCCTGATCCTGCATTCTTACCATATGCTATCACCCAAAAACCCTTCTTATTCCCTCCAACTGGTTTTGTCTCACACCAATTCATTATAATGCTCTTGTTGCCCAATATGGCTCTTGCGATACTAATCTAGTATTTGGCACCTGAGACCATGTTGGAAAGATCATGTATCACCTGAATAGGTGTCATTTTTGTACCTCCTTAGGATCATAGCCCACAAATAAGTAACACCTGCATTGACACTAGTCGGTGCTAGAAAAAGGAATAAGAAAAAAGAAAGAAGGTCGAAGCTTCAAACACTGCCTCCTTTAGGGTACCTCCATATTGTGCTTTGTGCGAAGTAGTTGGGCACCCCACCAATATGTGCCCTGAGTTAGACGAGCTTAAGCTCTTATGCATGGCCCAAAAGAACTAGTGAATCCTCCTCCCCCTGCTTAATAAAATACTACACCCTAATGTTGCAAGGCATTGCTCACCAACCATGCATGCACCATATGCATGGAATAAAAGAATTATACTCATCATTACCCTCAAATCCCTTGATATTGAGATGTGTTAGGTGAACTCATCCAAGCCAATACCATGACCCCATCCCTACTAGTAGATGATGGGTCTAAAACCATTTTTTATGTCCTTAGGGAGGAATATTCTTTCTCTTATCCCTCTTCTAGTCCCTCAACCTCTCACAAGGCACTGAGACAACCAAAATTAGTGCCACCCTAACATACCTCCACGTGCCCTTTATGCGATGAATTAGACCATTTCATAAACCAATGTCCTGAGTTACGAGAATTTAGGAGTTATTACCCTAACCTACACCCCAACCTAAGCAACACACCTAGACATAGGTATCACAACTTCCACAATTGTTCAAGAAAACATCATACCTGGTATTTCCCACACCTTTCACGATTATTCGAAATGTTGGGATTGCGGCAATTCATTGTTGAGAACTCTAATCTAGTTGAACCAGATAGACAAACCCTCGATAACACCACACCAATGGGGGATAATGGATCTAGGTCCATCTTGTGCATATTCAAGGAAAAAATCCTACCTGAGCCAAAGTCAAGCACCCATCAACATGTCAACCACCACCACCACCGGTCTGGATCTAGAAGGAAGAAAAAATGACCTCAGGGAACTATTTCAAAATCACCCTACACATGCACCCTATGTGAGAAACCCAACCACTTGGTAAATCAATACTAGGAATTAGAAAATATTACAACCATCTTTTGCTCGTTGGTCCATACTCTGTGACCTAACAATGTTATACATTCATGCCATTAGTGTCACATCTCCTCTCAAGCTCACCATACACAAAAATGTTAGCACCGTCCACGTTTTCAAGCAGAGAGAGAAAAATTGAGATAACCTCCCATTGGGAACAAACCTCATGCTGATACTAAGATCTCGAGGTTGGTGGCACCTAGGATTGCCACTCCTCATGACACCAACCAAGTGTCATCATCTCACGCTATGGATGATATTGATACCCACACTATTTATAGTGTTAGAACTAGTACTGTGTGTAGTATTTGCACCAGTAACTCTCATATTTTTGAGACATGTTGTTATACGAAATCTATGACTGTTAACATAAGTATCGTCCCTGGCCTGGTGGACTGACCTAGAATGAAAAAAATACAAAGAATATAATATTTTCCTTAAATTAAGAAGATAACGGGATGAATCCTACTTGGAATCTGTCATATGCTTCACTGCTTCCTTGGCTTATATGCTCCAATCCTAGCTCTAATCACTTTAATTAGAACATACATAATTAGACAACACAAGAAAATGATCTACATGATCTATGTAGCATCATCTAATCACTTTATTCAATAAATCAACATGGTATTAAAATACATGAAATCATAACATCATATATAGGAATACAAATAACTCTTTGTAGTAATATAAATGTAGTGAGTTACAACCAAAAATAGGTGTTGATCTTGTAGAACAACTCCTCCAAGTTTACTAGTCCTTTCCTTGCCATAATGTTCCCCTCTATTCAACCTAATGCATGTAATAGTATCTCTCACAACAACAACATAAGGGTAGAATCAATCTCCAAAAGCCAACCCCTTTCCTATGGATGGCTGTAAATATATAGATGAGGGAGGTAGTTCATAAATGCTTATCCTTTTATCAATCTGGGCTTAATATGCACTCTTGATGGGAGGATGAGCTCAAGGGATAAGGGATGAAAACTCCAAAGTAGGATAAGATAGGATTCGAGACTTTTATCCAAGGTAAATAGTTACGACATATCCTGGAAGCTTCTGGAAGAGGAAAGCTTTAGGATTCTTTTTTGTTTTCCCGAATTTCTATAATCAACGTACCCCCAAGACTGAGCAACTTGCTGGTGATCATCGCAAGCCTAGAGCAGGAAAAACTAGTAGTCAACGGTGGCTAATCAGGGACCAGGGTGCGTTGGTCCTAAAAATGACTGAATTAAAGTGGTTTTAGGCAAAAACATAGGGATATGAGAGAGGCATACTCAAGGCTTTGTATAGGGAGGATAAAAAAGTGTTCAAAGGATGTGAATGATCCTATTTGAAGGAGCAATTACGTGATGTAAAAAAAATTTCGATCAATATTGTCCCCTAAAGCGAAAAATTAGAAATGATAGTTGATGATTGAAGTGGTTTACCTTGTGACAAGTCAAGATTAAGAAAAATTGATGAGATCATCATTTGTTACAATACATTTACATCATGATATATTTTTTGAGGGAGGCATACCCATACTCGACACATAAGCTAACATTACACGTACAATGATCAAAAGGAACATCCATGAATGAATGATGGTGGACCCATGACTGGATGATTATTTGTATGATCATAACCATCATACATTGCGATGTTGTATTACTCCTAAAATTTCTCGTCGAATGGATGAAACTAGATTCGCAGTCTTTAGCTTGTTTACACAACCAACCAATGTACGGCTCTAACCATGTCAATCAATGAGTTGAGGTCGAACATGCATGATGGTAGATACCATCTGATTACTTTCCAATTATGTAAGTCATTAATAGACACGAGAGAAACCACCAATGATGTTAATGGGTCTCAAAGTACTACAATACAATCTGTATAGTGTGAATGAATGAGTTGATGTTGACCACCACACAAAATCTTTCGGTCAAAGAAAAATGATGAAAACATGTTTTCGAGAGCAAGGAAACTTTCCATCGATATATGCAAGCACCAAGGTACTAAAGGATGTTTCCAAGTCAACTTCTCGGATAATGAGTTGACGTTGACAATAAGTGACCCATTGTAGGAGGTCCTTGATGTATCCCCCATCAACAACACAAAACAGGTATCATGATTTGAGAAAGAATGATCATAATGATGCTGAAACGAAATTGGATTAGGAAAGATAAACATGGAATGAAGGATTAATATTATTGTAGTAGATATTGACTAAAGGACCTCTCTTGAACACAATGGTGACACTGAATGGAGTTGGAAGCATTGACCCAAAACCAAAACCAAAGGCTTTGAAATGGTATGATAAACCAAAAGACGAGTAGATTTCCCAACCCAATATCCATGGAGATGAAGTGGAAAAGTGTCATGTTCAAGAGTGACTTCTTTCCATAATGAATGGAGTACCCTGTTTTCCCAATTTACCCAACCATATTGGTTAGTACCTCTTGAGGAGGATAACATATGCCTGATCTGTAAGTTCATCCTTCGAATGAATCTGCCTGAGAATATTTAATGAACCCAAAGAAGGTGAGATTTGGTCTCATCATAAATAATGAGTTCATTGTTTTTTGATGTTTTTACAAGTCGAGAGAAGGTATAACTCGACATCGTTTTCATGTTTAGAGAGTTTGAAAAAGAGGTGAAAAAGAAAACTCTAGATGTCCCTTTTCGTAAATAGTCCTGTAGGTCCAAAAAGGAAGAAAATAATACCCAAGAGAAACTCTTAGCCATGTTCAACTAAGAATTCCTTTTTTGCAAGTAGTCTATCTCAATCTAGAAAAGGGTTAAACTTATACTAAGTAGAATTTTTTCATTTACTTTAATGATTTCGAAAAGACAAGTGTGCGATAATATTTTCATATTTTGGGAGTTTGAAAAGAGTTGAAAGAGGTCTCAAGGGGGTTCCTTTTTTCTGGGTTCACAAAGCTCAAAAAAGTGATAAAAAATTGCTCCTCGGTCAAAATAGATTGTTTCAAAACATGACAAAATCCATCAAACAACTTTTGAGTTACTGAGAACATCACAAAGGGATTAAAAATACTTGTTTCATGGTAAAAATGGGCTGTAACTAGGTCAAAACATTAAATATGAATAAAATAATGGAAGAAACAACCATAAATATTCAAAATGACTATTCGTTTTTACCAACTCACAGTTACCTTCAACAGTGAGAGTTCTAAGTTGTTTTTCCCTCGATCTTGCAGAGTTGATTGTGCTCAATTTGGTGGATCATTTCAAGTACCCTCACTTCCAGGTAAGAGATAAGGCCTTTCTCTTTCAATTCATGGTTTTAATGTATCCCCATATAGTCCAAAGTGTGTTGTACCTAAGTGAATATACACTATAGGGAGGGGTGAAACACACTGTCTGTCCTTATAGAGGTGCATTGGGCACAAATCAATTTTTTTTTACCGATTTCCCTTCAAAAATTTTCAGTTTTCTTGCATGGAATGGATCCTAACAAGTCTCTTCTTGATGTTTCAGGTCTTTATTATTACAAAACAGAATTTATATAGAGAGAAAGAGAACATAAAAAAAAAATATTTGAATGCATCCAATGGTCCTACTACCATCTAGGCACTGAAAAAATTTAGATTGTTGAAATTCTTTTGACATCTTGGTATGAGGCAACATATGGAATTACTAAGGTACATTTTTCATTTATGGGATGTGTAAGCAGAAGCATTCATATTTGGGGAACATCTGCTCGAGGTAATGGTAAAGTACATATATTTTCTGGTAGGTTTATCCATTGGAGGTGCAACCATCTCTCTCCTAGGTGGGAGAAGGAGTGGAGAAAGGGTGAAAGATTATATTGCCACATATTGCAGACCTTGAGCCAAGCCAACTAAGGATGGAAAATTTTTCATAAAATATGTAACCCATTTTCATTTATGAATGATATTTTTCATCATTTCTAGATTAGCGAGTAGTTCCACACTTCATGTGGTTAGTAGATCATACATGCAGTATGGTGTGGAGTGTTTGGAGCCAATAATATTCAACTGTAGAGAGGGAATGTTGGTCAATATGAGGGAAGAAATGTCTAAAGCAAGAGAGGGAAGGTTGCAGAACTTTAGCTATAGTTCCATCTTGTGTAGGTTTTAACCCTGTACAAAAATTACCTGCATACGAATTCTAAAACAAAGAAAATAAACAATGCGAGAGCATAACACATAAAACACATACGCAGAAATATTTTCCCCTGGATCCCAAAACTGGGACTACCAGCTTGATTTTTCATTATGTTCCTTTCAATTTTACAATACATATTTATACATGCCGAAGCATCCAATACCATGGACCGAAAACCATCGCGTCCAAAACCATGG
>APFE030067848.1:12438-46690 GCA_000404065.3 Pinus taeda | reverse complement strand
GTCGAGGAACACTTGATGACCGACATGCTTTATGCTCTGCAAAATGTCAGGTATTTTCTTAGTTGCATATAGAAAGATTAGAGAAAAGGATTTATCGCTATGCTTTGGATAATTATCCATGCCATTGCCAGACTGCCATTTAGATGTTTATCAATGCCATATTTGAAATTTCAGTAGAGCTTGATGCATTGAATCTCTTTGTCTTTAGTGGGATATTAAACCAGTTGAATTCTGAGTAGTGGGTTATGTAAAAAATTGAGCTTCGTTTTGTATTTGTTGTAAGAAAATGGACTGGACTTTTATATGTTTGAAATTTTAGTAGAGCTTGATGCATTGAATCCATTTGTCTTTAGTGGGATATTAAACCAGCTGAATTCTGGGTAGTGGGTTATGTAACAAATTGAGCTTTGTTTTGTATTTGCTGTAAAAAATTGGACTCGTCTTTCAACAACAGCTTGTGCAGTAAATAACATTAGACTGTTGGGTTTTGTCCGAAATGAGGTTGAACACAACTTCTTGTTTGCAAAGTTGCTTGTTGGGCGAGCCACCAAAAGGGTCGTTGTATCCAACCGAGAAATCATGCACGTTATGTTTTTGGTTTGAAAATTATTTCACAACTATTGTTCTTTTATTGCACAATTTGAAATTAGATAAAACTTGTACAAATAAATTTTAAAAGTCGTATGATGGGCAGTGTAAAAATAAAAACGTCATAAAAAAAATTTGTGACGGGTAGGGTCACCCGTCAAATTTAACCCCTGGGTTTCTTTGATGGATTTGTGGATTACTACCCGTAAACGTAAAACTAGCAGTTATTTAGTGACTCCGAACCACGATTGCCTTAAAATATATATATTCCTATATTATTATAGTATAATTTATAGTAATATTTTTATTTGTTATTATATTTTGAGCATATAATTAATTGTTATACTTATTTAAATTCTTTATATTAATTGCTCTATACTTATATTGCTAGCGATAATCCATTTGAACTCTAAATACCAAGTGTCAAGAGGGATTTTTCACTTAAATAGAAAAGCTTAACATGTCAAGAATTTGATCGCTCTGGGAGATCCCAAGTTAGTTTATTTATGTTGGTTTATTATTAATTTATAATTATAATTATCAATATAAATATAAATTATAGTTTTTTAATTTTATTTTACCAAGTCAAAATATTAAAGATTACAAGATCTCTACCACATTAGGCTCAAATGTTACATACGAGTTAAGCTTACTTATGAACCTCAAATATAGAGGTCTTTTTAATAAAAGTGAATTGGGGGAAAGGAATTCTATAAATTATAATAGCCATGGGGTGGGGGCAAATAATAATTATACTAATTAAAATGTAATATTAATAGATTTTACTCAATATTTCCCCTCACCTGTATTAATTGTATAGTTAAGTTTGTGTACTTTCAAACTTCAAATATAAAGAAAAATTGCAATCAGAAGTGGACCACTTGAGGGGAAATATAACATAAAATGTAATATTATAACATTATATTTTTCCCAATATAACCTAGATAAAAGTGGATGGGGTAGGCATAGAAATGCCTCGTGAAAATACATCAATCAAAAAGTTTTACCTTTATAGTTTACATGAATTCAATGCCATCATTTTCTCCCTCTAATTATGCATCTGAATACAACATCAAACTAAGATGGATCTAGGCTAATTATCATTTTGATGGATGTTCTAGTTATATGTCCTCAATTATTATGGTTACTAATGTCATAAACATATATTATGGTTATATGTGTTGAGAGTTTTGTTGGATATGTCTCTACCGCTTGAGCTCAAATCCTTCAAATTTGTTATTATTTTCTATTACCTTAATGACATATCAATCATTTTAATTTAATTATCAATAATTACTAGGTGGATTGTATGGATTTAACTTTCATGGAATATTTTAACATATTCTTATTATTATTTACATGTCAATGGTTGAGATTTGCCTCAAAAGTAATTATGTATTTCTTACCCTTTTAATTAAGTTGATAAATTTAAAAGAAAATGTTATATGAACAAGTGTCATATCAAATGAATTATGTTCTATCAGCATGTGGTCTTTATAAGTAGTGGTATTTTCGCATGGTATTTTAGCAAGTGATATTTAGATAGGCACGTGGTCTTTATATGTAGTGGTATTTGCCCATGGTATTGTAACAAGTCATATTTAGATAATAATATTGTAAAGTGAGAGTGAATTTGCATTATTATGAATTTTGTCACGTGTTTTTTCAAATGTATATATATTTAACTTATTTATTAATTCTTTTTATAATTGATAATAATAGTAATTTAAGTTAAAGTTATTATGATTTTTTTTTAATTTAGCATTTGACATATATCAATCTGATGCTAATCATGGATTGAGTCTATGGGCTTTCAAATCATTTAATTTAATGGTTAAGCTAGTTATATTATTTTATTTAATGTTTTATATTATATATCACTACAACATCTCCCCCATATTTGTGATACTCTGTAATTTATATGATTATTATGCTAACGTGGTGATTAACATATATTGAAATCAACTTCTGATATAATTTTCATAACTAAATAATAATTATCATTCATTGAGAGAAAATTTGGTTTAAATTTATAGGTTAGATAATTATTTAGAATTCCTTAGCAATTTATTTTAAAAAAACGTTAAGAAAACCATTCCGAGACCCTTGAAAATTTATGTCTTTAAAAAGTGAAGAAGGTTTGTAGTGTGACAAATCTTTCTAAAATGAGATTTAATATAGATGTTTTAATCTTGATTCCAAGATCCTTGTAAATTTGTCTCTTTAAAAGGTGAAGGTGTGTAGCTTCATAAATCTTTTTAAAATGAGATTTAGTATATATGTTTCTGTCTTCAAAATCTTAGTATTGTAAAGATGACAAACTATTTTATCCATGATGTTTTCGGAATTATTTCAAACCAAATTTGATAATAGAACTCATGGGAATTTGTTTATATTTTCATGATGCATATTTTCTTTTTTATTCTAGTGAGAATCGAGAGATAATTCCAATCTTCTATGTTATAGTTGATCACCTCCATATCATATCTTAATTTTATGTGCCACTAATGTTTTTCCTTAAATTTTGATGTAAAATATGTTTAATCCATATTCTATGAAATGATCTCTTCCTTTATTCTCCAATGGTTTAGTCAAGACTAGACATCCTTGTGTTATCCTAGATTATATTAAAGGTGGTTGTGATCAAAGGTTGAAGCAATTTTAGAAAACCTCTTTTTTCATAATGTTTAACTTGTTCTTATGCATTAGTAATCCCATCATAGTCATGCTATTAATGGATGAAAGACTCACTCATAAGGAATATTTATTTTAATCTTGAGATTATAGGTTATAAATTTATTTTGGATCTGTTATATCTTTCTCCAAGATTCTCTGAATATATTTCATCCCCAAACTTCACATCTATATAAAAAATATGAGTAACATGAGTCTTAAAGAGGTTATTTTTTAATCCCATTTCTAAATATTTTCTAATTTACAATTATTTTGATGTTTGTAATAGAAATAAGAAATATGAAAGACAAAGTAAATAAAGTGAGATGCAACTCTCAAATAAGGCACTACTCATGCTAGAGAGGTTTCCCACACATTTTTTCTCACATTCAACATGGCGACATTTGAAAACATAACTGAATTAGAAGGTAGTTTAGTAGTTTGAACAAATTATTGAATAATAGGATATGAAATTTAAATAAGAGAATCAATCTCAATCAAAACATAAAAAAACCTAAATAATGTTTTTCCAAATTTTTCTCTATTATTATGTCAACTGTCATCTTAGTGGAGAAATAGATTAATTATTTACCTTGGATCACATTCATCTAAAGTCTTGCTTTTCCTTTATTTTAGTGTTACATGATGGGACACTTTAAGCATTGTGATATAGATTATCATAATATGGAAGTGCATGCTTACTCAGTACATTTTTCAAAGCACTACTTCTAGTGTCAAGCATATGAGTACACAATTCATTCCACACAAACAAGGTTTTATCTACTTCAATATGCTCCTTGTGAGTCACCCCATCATGGTCCATTCTCTTGGTTTTTGAGGATGTATAATATGATTTGTTTTCTCATCCATAGGTTACATTACTTATTTGAGATGAGTAAATTTGAGATGATGATTGCCTTGGACAAGAATTGTTAGCTCCACTGAACAAACTCTAATGTCCTTTCCATCTCTACTACACTTTTAATCATGTGTTTCCTTGGTCATCATGTAGATATTCAAAGATAGGCTATTGACCAAATTTTTTATGCCCTTCCTTGTGATTAAATGACGTCTCTTCAATTAGAAGATCCTGTCAAGCGAACTATAGTTCCTGACACTCATGGCCATCAATGTAACCATTTTTCTTTTCAAAGAATTCTTCTAACACAAAAATATTATTTTACCCGAAAACACTTGCAAATGGACTCATGGAAATTGGATCATCTAAAGGGTCAATGTTAAATATACTTGAGAAAATATTTATCATGCTCATGGAACCAAATGGGTTTGAAAGGAAGACATATCCCAACATCTTATTCGACACAACCATTTACCACACTATCAAAATGAATTCAATACCACTTGAATTTAACACCACTTGGATGATTCCAAATAAAGCATTGAAATTTATTCCCAAACTAAAATTTCCAAGAAATTTAATTATGATGGGGATTAGTCCAAAGTGAATTTAATAGTCCACCTTTTCAAGTCAAACTTTCAAATCTTTAACAACAACCAATATTTTTATTCACCTGTGTTCCACTAACATGAACACTGACATCAATTAAATTATTTTATGCAAATTACCATTACTATTCAACTTGTTGAGTGCAAAGCTCCAATGGTCTACAACCAATATTTCAGTTTCAATTAATCCAATAGTTAACAGACACAAGAATCATACTTCTAATTATGACACATATTGAGGAAATAGTTATATTTAACATAGCAAGCGTAATTTTCATGGCTGATTATTATGATATCAATTTGTACACTTCAATAGAAAATAAAAGAACAACCCAATCTTTATATTTTTTGAAATTATATAGCATGTGCAGTGGAATACAATTTTATGACCTTATAATTACCTCCTAATGATTTTCAAATGATCTTCCTCATTCCACTAATATCATTGAACAATTATATACCAAAAATATCAATAGCAAATGTAGTGGAATGATAAAGTTAATTGAAATAAAACCACGCACAATAGAAATATTTTTCTACCTTGGGAGAAAACCCAACAATATTTTCTTTAGGAGAAATTGTCTTTCAATATAAAGTTTTACAAATCAGAAATTTGTCTAGAAATATATGCTCATAATACAAGTCAAATACTAATCAGACTTGGTAGAATTGTTCTATAGTCAATGATGGTCAAACCAATAAAAAATTAGAAGTCAATGTATTCAATGATGGTCAAAGTTGTCCATGCATTCAACAATTTACTCAAATCCTCACATGTGTGGTTGTGGTAAAATTCAAATTATGCTCAACTATCTCCCCATGTGGTTTATGGTTTAGGGTTTGCTCAAAGATAATTTGCGGCAACATATTTCTCTTTGGCTAATATCTCTTCCACTAGAAAAGATTCAATGGACTTGATATGTTGATGATTTTCCTCTCACATGCTTGTCTATTTATATAGAACTCTAATGTTGAGTGGAGACTCATCAAGGTGCACCTCAACACAAGAAATGCCTTCACTAATGGAGCCTACATCGTCAATCAAAATTAGACTCCAATCAATAAATAATTCAAACCTTCTCTATAAAAAATAGATCACCCCATCATAGAGTACAATGTGAGCAACATGGGCTAATTTCCCCTAGCCAAATCAGTATGGTACCATGGGAGAAATTTGACTTCCCCTGGGGCATTCAACATTATCCAAATCAACATGGACCCATGGGTGATTGTATCAATCTCCCTTAGTCAAATTAACATGACACCATGGGAGAATGTCTTCCAAATGCTATAAAACCATCAACACTCCCTCTCAGTGAGGGAGACATTTTGCAACATGCCAAGCTTACCTTAGAAGTATAACCCCCTCCCCCCTACACATAGCCTTTGTCAAAATGCCAACGATTTCTTCATTTGTCGATATGTATTGGAGCTTCATTGCTCCCTTCTATGCCATATCTCAAATGAAGTGATATTTTATCTCATTGTTCTTCGATCTATCATGAAATATTGGATTCTTAAAAACATTTACACAAATTTGATTATCAAAATATATTAAGGCCTTATCTGCCACCTGATCAAATATCCCTATAAGAAAATTGGGAAGTCGCACTAATTCCTGACTTGTGGCACTCACTATGATACACTCTTCTTTTACTTTATTGTGTGCAAAAGAAGTTTGATTCTTGCTAAACAAGGATATCATAATTGATCCCAAGTTGAAGTAGCATCTCAAGGTGATATTTATATCAATTTATTTCCCAACCAATTTACAATTAACATACCTCTATAGCCTCACCTCACAATATGAGACATATCTCAAACCATATCGAATTGTACCATGTAGGTACATCAATTTGTGCTTCACTGCAACCCAATCTGCATGCTTATACTCAACCATATACTCGCTCAGAGTGTTCACAACAAATAAAAAATTTGGCTTGGTGTTAACCAAGCACATCATTAATAAAATCAACTACTTATACATAATGCGGTCCAACCAATCTGAATTTAATGCAGAATCCCTTGGATTATTTATAGTGGTAAGCATAGGTGTAGCCATCAACTTGAAACCCATCATACCAAATTTTCTCAAGATATGAGATATGTTATTCCCTTGTCCAAAGAAGATCTCCCAAAGTCTCTACCACACCTCCAATCCCAAGGAATAATGCATCAAGCCAAGATCTTTCATCTCAAACTATGAAGCTAAGTCCCTCTTACACCAAAAAATGAACCTCTTTTCCCCTGTCAGGAATATATCATCAACATACAACACAAAGACCAAAGGATAACCATAAAAAACCATCAGGTAAAGGTTAGGATCTACATTACTCTTGGCCAAGCAAAGACTCGACAAGTTTCCATTAATTTAGGAATACCATTCCTTAGGTGTGTACATGAGTCTATACAAATCCTTCTTCAATTTGAAAACATGGAACTCCTTCTCATGTATCACAAATCCCTAAGGTTTCTCTATGTACACCTCCTTCTCAATCGTACCATTGAGGAGAACAATCATTCCATCCATTTTTTACAACCTCTAATCTATATTTGAAGCAAGAGAAGAAATAATCCTAATTTAAGTGTACGTGATGACTGGAGAAAGTTTCACCTCATATTCCTATCCCTCTTTCCAAGAGAACCATCTCACCACAAACCTCACTTTTTACTTCTTGATGTTGCCATATGCTACATGCTTGATCTTATAAATCCTCTTGTAATTCACTATTGACTTCCCCTCTAGTATCAGAACTATTTCCCACACATCCTTCCTCATAATGGACTAATATTCCTCCATCATGGCATCCTTCCAAAGTTGTCAGCTTTTTGTGTACTCCTCGTAACTGAAAGTCTCGAAATCAATGATGTGGCTCATCAATGCCATATAAATCGAGAAACGATTTGGTTGTTTTCTCTCCCTGAAAGCACGATTGGGATCTACTTACCTCTCTACATCTTGCAACGTGTTATGAGGTCAAGTCAGTGTCTTCCTAGTCTTTATAACATTTCTAACAATTCACTAGCTTTGTTGGCTCTATTGACTCCTCTTGATAATCAAAAGCATGAACTATAACAAACCTAGGTTAAATTTTCATGTAATAAATGTAATAAAGGAAAAATAAGGCCAAGGTCATGGGACATGTATTCTAAGTTGAATGTTAGGAAAAGAACTATAGTGGGCACCACTTTTGGTATATTTATGGCTATGGAAATTGGCAAAAGCATTGGAAAAGGCAAATAGATAATAATTGGCATTTATTTATGAAAATAAAGGAAAATAAGAGAAAATGAAGGTAAAGAGACACAAATTTTCATGCAAGGGAAATTAGAGGCAAGATGAAAGAAAACGAATAAAAATAAGACATCAATAATAAAAAGGTAGCAAAGAAATAGTTCACAACCTTTTTGGTTAGATTTGACTTGGATCAGTTTTGAGAGAGAGAGAGATAGAGGATGATCCAAAAGGAGAAAGCAAGAAAGAAAGCAAATACAAACAAATGAAGACAAGGTAAGGAAAAGGACAAGAAAAGGAAAGTGAAGGAAAACAAGGAGAAGCTTCGATGAACAACTTCAACAAGAGGGTTTTGTAGGTAATAGATTCCATGTATGATTTCCTAGCTAAGGTGTCAATGTATAGTACATGAATTTGTTTATTTGTTTCATTTTCTATAATTGGCATCGGGTTTTCTTAGTTTGACAATTGTTTCAAGATTTCCTTGTCATTTTCTAGGTATCCATGGTGTGATGGGATTCATTCTTAGTTGAGATTTGGATTGCGAGAAGGTTTTGGAACCAGGTGAGGTGGTCTCAAGAAAATTGCTAAGTGTTAGGAGAGGAAATTGGTTTTAGGAAGTCTTTGATAGGTGGGTCGAGACAATGAAATTTCTCAATGTATGGTAACAAAAATTAGAGGCATCCACACTTCGTTTGGTTTTGTGACCTTGGGACTAGTTTAGGTGAGATCACGGTAGCTTAAGGGTGGAGGTGATTTAACCTATGGATTCCCTAGTTGTTATGTCTTCATTTATCAGATGAGATCCCACATTCATGATTGGAATATGGCATGAGGGTGATTGGTTAAAGGAAATATTCCGTTCATCCCAATCCATGGTCGGGTGGTATGTGGAATTCCCTGGGTTGGTTGGATTTTACAAAAGTTAATAAGAGTTATTTTCCTATTGTGAACTATGAGCCCTTGTACTTATTATTGTGTTGACTTAATGGATTATTTTTCATGGTTAATATTCTCGTTATGTGCTAGTTATAAGGGTGGATCTATGATGTGCTATATATGTGTCTCTTGTTCATGATTCGATAAGTATTTGAAAGGTTGATCAATGCAGGTGATAACAAGTGTTTTTACAACTACTCGTGAGGGAATTAAACATTCTTGGTGACTCTGAGATGGAGTTGAAAGATTTATAATCAAATATGAATTCATGACCTATAGCTTACATGTCTATCATAGGTTTAATGAAATGTATTTCATGTTTTAAGCAGTATAGGTGAAGTTCTTTCTTCAAGTGTAAATGTTTGGCATTTTCATCACTTTAATTATAATTATGGAAAGTTACAGATAATTTTTGAGTAGTGGTCTAGAGGCTAGCCTTAAAATGTAGCTCAGATGTCAAAACCACATGCAAAGAACTACAGGATTTGGGTCATAATCACATGGAAGCGGGCTTGCGCATGTGGTTTGGGCCTCATAAGCACACTCTTCCATTGTTGTGGGTGTGGTTGGTGTTAGACTTGTGAAAAGGCAGTTCTAGCTTAGAATTTGGTCATCAAAGGTTGTGGACTAACATCTGGGTGTCTAGTGCTCCTGAGGGGTATCATAAGTTTTTGAATTATAAGCCCCACTTCCATAATTGGAACTTGGAGGTCGAGTCATGTCATAGTAGCACCTAGCCTCCCATTTACCTAGTAGCTTGTAAAAGTGGATAAATATTGGGTGGGGTGTTACAGAGTGGTATCATAGTGGGCTTCGTTCTCTTTGGGTGATATTTAATACCACATAATGGTACCCAAGAATTCAAGATAAAACACTTGGATTGGATGGGCTAGCTATGATTGTTATGCATGCATGTCATTTATATGCATGCATTGCAGTGGCTATTGTTCTTATGTATATAGTTGATGTTACAATTGGGTTATCATGCATGATGTCAATAGGTTGATAAGTTGGTGTCATTATATGTGTGCATGTATATCGTGCTAATTTCAATTGATTTGTGTAAACAAAATAACCTCCATTGAACTTCACTAAGGTATGATTTTGATTGTGTATATTTTATTTATCTAACATTGTATGTTTGTAGGAAAAAGAATATCATAGATTATGAGCATAATTACAGATTACATATCATGTGACTCTTGTTATATATCAACTAAGAAGTACTGAGATAAGTAGTCTCCTGATATGATATATACACTAAATTTTTTTAAGGAAGAAATCAAAAGTTGTAAGGCAGATAATGATAGGATAATTGAGTCATAGGAAAGGATTTCCAGGGCTGAGGAAAAGAAAGTTGAGGTTAATGCAGTGATCCTTTAGAGCTTATTATATTTGTAGAGACAAGTACAACCATTAATCAATCATGGATAAGAGGAAAGGATTAATGGGGCATATGGCAGAAAGTCTCGATCATGATACAGGTTGGAAAAGGTTGACATAATTAGACGTGCAATATGGTTGGATACAGCTGGCATTGGAGGTAGTTCTTATGAGTTCTATTCTAGATCTAGTCTATAGAGACATCATTTTCATCACCTCCATGACCGTTATAGGAGGAGTGAGAGGGGATACTATCTAGATGAGTTCAATAAACCCTAACCTCCTACATTTGATGGAGATATGAGGAGACCATAAGATGCAAAAGCACAACTACTTGGGATGAAGAACTTATTAAAGTTGCATGATTATGCAAAGAATATGAAAGCCAGGATAACTATTTTCATTCTCAAGGGTAAATAAAATATTTGGTGGGAATACTTGAAGTGTGTCAAAGGCATCAAACTAGAAGCATTGGGTTGGCATGAGTTTAAAATACTCTTAGGAAAGAAGTAATTTTTTGAGAGATACTATGATCAAAAGGAAAAGTAATTCTATTGGTTCAAGATGTGATTTATTACAGATGAAGAGTATACAACCAAGTTTCTAAAATTGTTGAGATATGCTCCTTGCCTTAGGGATGAGAGGACAAAGGTTCAAAGTTTCATCAGTGGTGTTGGTGAAAAATTCTAAGAGATAAAGACCGTGGGCTCAATCACAGGGGCCAACAAAAAGGTACCTTGTAGTCTAGTGCAATGCTAACATTTTCAACTTACTCTGAAGAAGTAAGGTGTCTCAGAGAAGGTATCTGCAGACTTGAGTAGGATAGGGACTAGAAACAAACATCGAGGGGTGTTATACAACAATTCTCATCCACATCTATTCAGGGAATCACATTATTAGACATGCAATAGGCACAAAGTATGACTTGCAACACATCTAAAGAGATAGGTAATGCTCTCATTCATGGATAATAAAATTTTAAAAATACCATATAAAACGACACATTCATAAGCATAGAAAGTTCCCAGAACTTCTTTCCACTAAACATAAATGATCATTACATCTTGGCACTTTGGCCCTTCAGGTAGAACTAGAAGAATCATTATACAATTTGTCTCAAAAAGGGAATAATTAAGAAGAAAATCAATTTTAATAAACCTAATGACAAAATCTCAGAATATGATCTTTGCCCCCTCTCTATTGTCTTCTCCTTTGATTCTTATAAACTTCACTCACCTGAAGTTCCAATCATTCCCTCAGATACTACAAAATTTACTCTTTGGTGTCTTTAATATTTTTTCTGCAACTGCTCCATCTCTCCTCAACAGCCTTTGTGAACAAAGTTACACTTGCATTTTCCCATACCTTCCACTTGCCAACTTCTATGTCTCACAAATATTGGTAGATTTGATCCCTTTTCCTTTATGATTTCTTGTGAAAGTACCCTTCAGTCAAATGTGGTCAAAATGTTTCAAAATTATATCCCCCAAAATGAAGGATGCAACAGGCCCCAACCACAATTGACTTACTCATCCCCGAGTCAATCCTTGGATGATGTTATTGCTTATTATTGCAACTGTGGGGCTTTTGCATGTATTTCTTCTTGCTAAACTTTTCCTTCACATGTTGCAAGTTCTACTTCAAACAAAGGATCCAACTCTGGGACAGATTGGATGTCTTAGGTCTTGAATCTGGTGTATTCAATGATAACACACTGCTAGGAATTGAAAAAATAAGCAACTTTGTCAAGGAATAAAATGGTAATTTCAACTGTTAGATGTGTTGGTCAGTTAGTCATGAGGGAATTATATTTGGTCTTCGCTTAAGTTCTAAGCAAAAACAAGTTCTGAAAAGGGTTTTTTGTTTTGGGTTTAAGGTCATAAAGCGAAGCCTTCGTGGCTTGAGAGTCATCCTCAATCGGTATCATACTTGGTATAAAAATATTATCGCATGCTTTCTTTTGGCACTTAGAGGTGGTTTGGAATGCAAGAAACATAGTGGTTCCCATAGCAGATAACCCCACCATACTTTCCATGTCACTAACATGTATTAGTTACTCTTAGTTTAACCATAGGGATCTTCTAACACCCTCCTCCCACATTTACCCAAGTTAACTAGTCTACTTTAGGTAAACATGTGACGAGAGGCAACTAAGATGAGATTCAAATCCCCATGTACAATTAAGGAAATGTAATTGACAAAACCAAACCAATTCGACCTTCCACACATGCTACAGGACCATTAAGAGCCAACCAACCCTTCCAAGTGACCAAACCCTAAGACAACTTGATAGTTGATTGATATGGACCCCCATTCACTCCCATGACAAGCCATGTATGTGACTGAGGAATTCCATTCACTCCCACAATAAGGCATGCCAATGACTGTGGACATTTTCAACTAGTTCTAAACCAGTGACCTTGGATTGTGTGCCACTCTTTTAGGGCCAAGACTCAGATCACTGCCTATAACTTCATGAAACTCTAAGAAATGATAAATAATAATGGAATAAGGCTACTAATGCAACCAATGGTAGAAGTTCATGATCTGACCCCTACTAGCTAGGACACACATTTCCTCAAACATGTAAAAAATATGTAATCTACATGTAATAACAACATATCAGAGCATAGGTGTCTCATACTTATTGGAGTTTCATAAAGAAGCATTGTTTCTATATCACAATAGCTGCATTCTCATATATTAGGTAATATATTAATTGTACATTCATTTGCAAAGCAAAACATGATGAGAGCCACACATCAAGTCTTTCATAAAACATAATCATAACCAGCATATAACTAAGAGAAATAAAAATGGTATAATATCCATAAGAATCATAAATAAAACAATATATTTAATCATGAAATACTAAGGAGAAATAACTCTTATTAATGAATGAATAAACCAACCAAGTCTAGGACTTCCATGAACCATCAGACTATAGATTGGCTGAACCAAATCCTTCTTTTAGCCAAACGCCCTTGTGCCATATTGCAAGAATGAATGTGGGACTCACAACAAAATGAATCCAAGTTTCATTAGGGTTTATCGCAATCCCCACTAGATTAGTGGAACCTCTTGTAGCTACAAAAACACCGTCAAAATTTTTCCTTACACTCAATTTCGAATCCTTCCTTGGTCTTTTACATTGTTTTCATAAACATCAAAACTCATTTCATGTAGTTTCTTGAAGTATTTTGCTCCCCTTTGCAAGTTGGGTAAACTGTCATATTTTCGCATTATTGACTGGTGCACAATATGTAGAATCTTGTTCTAGTGGATTGAAGCATCTATCATTGTGTATATGAGTTATTCTAACCATATCAACATTTTTCATACTCATTTGTAGAGTTTTAAGGATCATAGAAAAAGTGTAGTCATGGTCGTCGTAAAGTGTATCATATGTGTTACACTTATCGTAATTTATCATAAAGTTGTCACAAGGAGGGAAATGCATTGTTCATGTGTCTTGGGTGATCTATGTTGTTGTGTCACCAATTATTCCAAGTGTAATATCCCAGTCAAATTATTATTACTATTCACATCAGTCTAATCGGTCTTACACTTAGCCATTTATGAGAAGTCTTCTCGACCAAGCAACTTGACTACACTCGACCTCCCTGAACTGTACACTATAGAGTTTTAGTCCTCTACCTATGAATTTTCCCTTTGGCACTGCACAATTAATAGATCTTGTCTCCTAGGATTGTTTCACTGCACATATTTTGTGTTGAAGCTCTCACCTTGACCTCCATAATTGTGCAATTCTTCATCCCAACCTAGCCTTCACTATGCATTGCATAATCACAAGCCTTTGAATCATTCCTAAAGCCTCTAAAATAAATAGTTTTGTAATATCCAAACCTCCCTTTTGTCCCAAAAATTTGAATTATTCCCTCTTAGTGCCTATCCCCTCATCATGTCCCACTAGCTCTCAAAATTACGTAGTTGTTTCCCTCAATCATGGTTGAATTGTACACTGTGCAATCTTAGGGCTGAAGCCTCATCGAATGCTGATTGAAATTCCTAGTTGCGTAGTCAATGAGCCCTCTCTCTTGGCCAGTCACCTAATTTTGGCTCAGTTAATGGATCAAAATTTACTATCTTAGACTAGGGGGGTTTTAGATTGATGTAGTCTCGTCATGAGTGAATTGTAGATGCAGGTAGTCTATAATACCATGGAATGATGATGTAGAAAGAAATGAAGGATGGAAGCATGTTGAAAGACACACTTACAGCTAAACACATAATCCAATCAATCAATAAAAGTGAAGAGACACTAGTTTCTGACCACCTTTCAACACTTGAGATTATTGAAGATTCCTTATCACCAAGCCATGTGGAGGTAAAAAGAAAAGAATTCTCAAGAAGTAATTTAGCACTCAAAAAAATTAGTGGCTTGACATTTGCACATCATCAAGTAGTCAATGTCAATAGTGTCAAGTCATGTTATATCATGAGTGGTCACATGTCACACCTTATGGCCAATGATGTAACATATGTTTCATAAATATAGTGTAAAGTGAATGTCCAAAGGACATGTGTGCAATACGAAGATTCATGTAAAGTTGAAAATTCATTGAATTTCAAACAATCATGAGGGTATATGAAGAGTCAAAAGGAAGGTGAAGCATCACCTCCTCATTGTTATATATAACCCCCCTCATTATAAGAGCAACGAACTTTTCACCTTGGCTCCTCCTGTAAAGCATTAGAGTGATAAGCAAGTTATTTCAGGGAGAAAGGAATGGCTCCAATGCTCCACAATTAGAGATAGTGATTTTCATTGTATACATGTGCCTTGGAAATTTTACTTAATAATAGAAGCCTTCAAGGCCAACATGTTATTCATGGATGGATTATGAATGTTTGTAAAACTATTCTGAAAATGTTTGTACTTCATGTTTTCTTTCACATGTGCTAATATAGTTGAACTATTTTGGTTGTTTTAGTGCTTATCTTACTGACAATTTGTTCTAATGGTTTTTATTGTTGTCCCATCCTTCCAGAATACTCCGCAAGACATTAGAAATTTTTTTCTCATTTTTTGGTTCTAACAATCATTGCATCCTCTGTGGACTATTTTTTTGGATGTTGGATAGATCATTCTAGTTAATATCTGTCTCTTCTTGGGTGTACTACTACCTCTCTCTTATAGGCTCGACTTCCTCCCCTAGAATAACTTTGACACATTTACAAATGAACACTGACCAGGAACACCTTCTTGCTTTTTAGAGGCACCATTGCATCCCCCTCTCTTCTTGACAGTTAGAGCCAAGGAAATCTTTAAGAGCTTGGAAACTTGGCCTTTATATCGGGTGGTACTCCTACACAAAACGGTGTGAGGTATAATTGGGAATTCATATCGGCGATGTCTCTTGATTTTTGATGAGTCTAGCACTGTTAAT
This sequence comes from Pinus taeda, assembly GCA_000404065.3. Taxonomy (NCBI): domain Eukaryota; kingdom Viridiplantae; phylum Streptophyta; class Pinopsida; order Pinales; family Pinaceae; genus Pinus; species Pinus taeda. Next base: position 30,994 of record APFE030067848.1, on the reverse strand, counting down.
TGTTTTGGTGCTATAAGGAGGGAAACCAAACTCTTATGGCTCACAACTGCACCAACCTCAATCTTACTTCCTCACTTGAGCTTCAAAACACATTCACTTGAAAAAAATAGTCAATTGCTCCTTGCACAAAGAAAACGAATGATATGATACCAACTTGATCTAAATGTGGAATATTAGTTTTCTATGATAAGATCCTCATTAGAATACAAAAATTTGCTAAAGGTTTATACTCCAAAATAGCAACTAAAAACATTAGTTTTTATGTCTGTTTTCTTAAGTTAATTTCATGAAATACTTTAAACATGAAATCAAAACACTTACTGGAATCATGCATCAATTAGTAATACACAAACCATTGTTAAAGGAGTTCACCCCTCCTAGGCTACATATCCTTCGATCAGCTCTAATGTCATGACCCCTTCTCATTATGCTCAATGTTTGGAAAAGAGGAGTACATAAAGTATTGAGAAATGGAATGGTTCGTTTCTCCTTCAAAGAAAAGAACTCCTAAAAGAGTTATGACGCAATATACATGTAAACCTAGAGTCCAACATGTAAACTTTTAGCAAACAAAGGCATTTTACACCAAGACCCCATACTCCAATCTCAATGAGCATCAACATTACCACAATCCACTTGAAGTACATAAAAAAGTATCTTCTCCAAAAAACATAGAGAAAAGAGGAATAAAATCTACAACAATGATGTAATAGTTGTTGCAGAATGCACATGGACAGTAGAAAAACCCTGGAAGGTCATATACATCTTCAAATTCCTCTATAAACTGAAGCAACACTCTAGTTGACTATGGAACCCATAGACTTCAATATGAAAAAATCCTATCTAGAAGTTCTCCTTTGATTCTGAAACCTACTCTAATGATTTCAAAATGTCCAAAAATGGCTACCTAGCCTCTTTTTTCACCCAATTTGGTAAAAAACTGGAGAATTTATGACCTCTCCTAGTTTCTCCACTATACGCTCTACAAATTGCACAAAATCCGAGATGATCCTACAAATTTGCCCCATTTTCTGCTAACGGAGGGGAAAATTCCCTAGATTTCTAGTAGATTTTTAGGACCATTAATCTATTCACCAAGGCCTAACATCCAAAAGATTGGTCATCTGGGGGGCCATGTGCTTAGGGGCAGGCCCCTAACATTGGCCCCTCCCTCCAGCAGTTACATAATATGCTAGTGGTTTAATTTGGGTGTGTTTACATGCGACTTATTGGTAGTGGCTGTTATCACTCTTCATTGGCCTTGACCATCAGCGGTTATGGTGTTCACATGAGGGGTGGTTAAGTCTACCCGACCCCCCAAACATTGCGAACATAAAATTTATTATGAACCTGCCTCCCTTAAATGTTAAGAAACATGGTGCACGAACGTTGGTGAGTTTTATGGTCTGTGCTATGGGAGGTCATGGGGTTGATCACAACCTCCGCCCTGTCTACCATAAGAAAAAAAAAACTATTAACATGAGGAAGACATGTGGGAGCCTATGGCTTAGCCATGTGTCACCACCTCATTGGCCCAAACAAAATACACGTGGACCAATAGAATGACGCCACTGAGCCCGAGAATATTCTAAAGAATATATCGAAGGAATATACCACAAGAATATACCAAGAGTATTCCTTTTCGTGACTGGGCTGTCTGGATGCCCAATCAACATCGTTATCAAAACCTGCAAAAAAATTACATATTTGACCAAACGATCAACACATGATATCTCGACCATATGATATCAATTTTGCACGACATGAGTTGCACCGAAATCAAGACAAAGAGATCTATGCAGTTGTTTAGGTTATAAACCACTGTAACAACTTTTAATTTTTGGCAAATTTTAAGTTCCTGATCACTCTTCCCCACTAAAAACTTTTGGTCCCCAAAAGTTCACTTTCAATTGTTCAACATTTGAAGGTATAGTTGCTTCACTTTTCAAAACTCGATCCAATCGATGACTATAGTGCATTGAATTCTACTTGTCTTGGTTGTTTCTCAAGCTAAACTTGAAATATAGCCCAACCAAAGAATTCAAGCTCAATGTTCTTCTCGGCATGTCCATGTTGTTATGACCATCCAGAGCAACATCCCTCCCAAGAATAATTCCCATGGTAATCTTCTGCAAAATCCTTATCAAGGATAATATCCCAAAAAGACTTTGAAAAATGAACCAAACAAGTTTCACATAGTGAATACTTGTATAACTCAGTGTTCAACACATTTGTAATATACTAAATGTGCAACAAGTAATCATACAACATTTTTAAAATTATTTTTTAAACTACAAATAGAAATGCATTTTACAATGTGGAATAGACTTGACTCCCAATTTTTCCATTCAAATTGACTATCAACAAGCCAAACTAGCATAACAATGCCGAAGAAAACAATGTTGCATATAATTCATTTGTTATGAACATCACTTTTACAAATTTCCCAACTATGGGGATATGAAACTACTGAAAAACAAAGATTTACAAACTTTAGCTGGAAAAATAGTCAGCCAATTTCTCACCCAACCAAGTAAATGAACCATCTATTTGAATTTTTTCTCCTTCTAGACCTGCTTTAGGGATGGTCACATCTTGCACCACTTTTTCTTTTGTCGCTTCCTCTTCTGGTGCTTGCATCATTTGCTTGCCCTTCATAGGATAAAGTTATTGAGACAATTTCGAACACTTTACAATGCAATGCCCACTGATATTGCAGTGAGTGAAAAAGTTATCTTGAGCTTCTCTTATCTCACATGTCCTTAACACTGGATGAGAATTTATCTTTTCGGTTTCAATTCCATTAGACATAAACATCTTCTTGATGTTTGCTTTATTTTTATAGAAATTATCTAGACAGTGGTTAGGTGGAAGGAAAAAGGTGCATAGAAACACATTCCTCAACATGTTATTCAAATCAGCATGTTGTTTTCGATTACGAAAAGCATTTGAATTAATAGGACAATTATACCTCTTTTTGTTGTCCTCTAGGTTATGCTTCTTGCGTGAGGAAATTGCATGGCAAGAATAACTTAGCTTCATTTCTTACTCAACTTGTTCATCTCTCTTTGGAGATGATTTTCACTTCAAGTTCTCCTTATACTTGAGGAACCAAGCAGGTACAGGTTCTAGATTCAAATTCCAACATCTTGCCTCCTCATGTCCTCTCTTATGGAAAAAGGAACACAATACCCATGTGTTGTCGCTAGAAAACCATTCTTCTTTTGCAACATATCCTAAGCCTTCATATTTAGGCCTCTCTTTTGCCTCAATTAGATTTTTAATGCCTTGATGGTTCACTCAAAGGCCTCCTCCCTTGTAACCCATCTTGGTCAAGAGCTTTCAAACTCTCTTTTGATTCTGGATGTGTCCTCTTGGACCCTTTTTCTTTCTTATTTCGGCTTCTCCTTAAATTTGGGTGTTGATAGAACCTCATCCTCCACAGCATGTGGAAAAAAAGGTAAAAACTTGTCCATCTACCTTCTCTGAGGGACTTTCTACACTAGCATCTTGCATAAGAGTTGTAGAAAAACATGAATATTGTGGAGAAGGTGGTGGTTTATCACCATTCTTGTTACTTCTTCCGTTGGAGAACATTCTCCTCTTGGAGGTCTAGAGCTTTCGCCTTGCACTTTGGTATTCCTCTCTTCATAGAGGACTTTCACCATTTTTTCCGTGTCTAATAAATCCTTACTAAAATATTTCACATCGTCTAACATTCTTATAGAATCTCCTCCTTGGGAGATGATTTTCTTGAAGCTTCTACTGCAACTTGAGATAGAAGTGGTGGTAGACATTGTAACAATCTTGCTCTCCTTTCCAAAACCTTCTCTTCGCTTGAGCTTCGAAACACATTCACTTGCAAACAATAGTCAATTGCTCCTTGCACAAAGCAAACTAGTGCTCTCATACCAACTTGATTTGAATGTGGAATATTAGTTTTATATGCTAAGATCCTCATCAGAATACAAAAATGTGCTTTAGATTTGTACCCCAAAATAGCAAGTAAAAACATGAGCCTTTATGTGTATTTTCATAAGTTAATTTCAAAACAAACTTTAAAGATTAAATCAAAACATTGAATGGAAGCATGCATCAATCAGTAATAGACTAGCCATTGTTAAAGGAGTTCACCCCTCCTGGGCTACATCTCCTTGGATCATCTCTATTGGCATGGACCCTTCTCTTTTTTTTTGCTGAAGTAAGAGTATTTCCTTCAATATCATTTAGCCAACAAAAATTTACATAGTGTACAAAAGTCCACCAACACCATGGACTTCGGTAGAAAAATGCTAACTGCCTAAGGCATTACCCTAAACCTAACAAAGATTGCTTCCGAACCCTAGCAAAAACAAGCAAAGTTTGCACCATGTGGACAAAAAAGTAGAAGAAACTCGTGGATTCATCTGAACTCCTGCTCCATTGACATGCATATTTGATCTTAATCGTCCAATCACCCCGAGAAATCCACTGGCAGAGGAAGAAATTGCTCAACAAATTAAAATGATGTTTGATGGACCAGCCCCACAAAACTACATAAACATTCCTAACCGTGGATCTGCCCGTGAAATCCAATGGTTGGGAGGCATATCACACAAACCGGGGAATGTGAAAAATATTGCCCGAGGAGGGCAGTATTCATTTCCACCCCCCTGCCACGTGTAGGAAGACTAATGGAGTCACTCCCAAAACACAAAAACCATTTCCAACCTATGTGATGAGCGATCACCTGAAGACCACCATAGAAGTGGTTTTCCTTCTTGAAATGGAAGATAATGGAACTTGCGTTTGCCGGAAAAGCCATACTTCCCGCCCTTTGCAATCTCTCGTTAGTGTAAGCCATGAAACCCTAGTATGATGTGATCCTAACCAAGGTGTTGTAAATCAAATATCTAAACATTTGTTTGGAGTGCAAGCTAGTTTGGCCTCAATATTTGGTCTAAGTACCACCAAAACTAAAAATAATATTAATTATGTGGTTTTTCTATTTATATCAAATACTACATTATCATGACAAAATGTAACATTTTCTTGAATAAAAAAGTCTCATTGCAATATATTTATTTCGCTCTACTTGAAAATGCAAACAAAAGGTTTCAACAAAAGTAAACTTATGACTTGTAAAGTTTACCAAAAAGGTTACAATGATACAATATTATTGAAATGCATTCAAAATAGTTGTCATTTAGTAAAAAAAAGGTATGTTATATCGACATTTTTTAAAATAATCCATAAACACATGTGAGAGATGCTATACATGATTATGGGTGTGTAGATATGGATGAAAGGAAACAAATAGATGGAAGCACCTATAGAGAATAATGTAAGTCTTGATAAGTGTCTTATTTATTAAAATCTGTGTAGAAATATATGACATATATTGTATATATTCTTTTAATTATATGTGTTATTACCTACAATAACACATATAGTATATATTTGAATTACATTTGTTGTATAAAATATATTTTATGATAAAGATGGAAACTTCCTAAATAAAAACCAAAACTTGGATTTTGATATCCTTGAATAGTGTGACATTGGTCCCATGACAAAGAGACAAATCAAACAATGACCCACTCACAATAAAGTGGTAGGGGGACTCATGGTCTCCTAGTCCAACCTAAAGATAAAATACAGAAAAAAAGAAAAAAGAAAAAAGAAGAAGACTGAAGGCACAATAATAATTTGACATGATCAACACTTGTCATATCTACTACAATCAAATACACATTACAACATTGATAAGAGATTAGAAAAATTCCTAAACCCTCCTTTCCCAAATTATAAATCTATTAATAGAACAAAATGTTCTAAATTTATGAACAATAAGCATGAGCAAAGAACCATCAATGGATTAATGAATTGTGGAAATATTAAGTATCAATTAAACTATGGGTTATAGAGATGGTACAAATTTTCACTAAAATGTTTGATTATTTTATTCTACATGCAAAATTTAATTTATTTGTTTATTATGTTGTCTCTCATATATCTTTAAAGGTTATGTAAATATTGGTTGTATTAAATTGTAGGGAACTCACACTAATATCAATTCAATAATTTGTTGAGAAAAAAGGTACAAGATAAAGTAATGGTGTTTGTTTATGAATTTACTTAATCAAGCACCAATTCCCAAAGGATCAGTTAATTGCTCTTCGTGCATACCAATGTTCAATTCATGAACTGGTAATGTTTGATTTTGAGTGAAAAGATTCGATGAGGCTTACCCAAAAGAAAAATAATTGAGGTTGTTTAGTGTTAAAAAACTAGTAATGCTTAATTTTGAGTGAAAGGATTCAATAAGGGTTGTCCAAAAGACAAATAATTGAGATTGTTTGGTATTCGAAATTAATTCCATAGTAGCCATTTATGAGTCGATCTTTGGGTGCACACCGAGACTCATCATCATGAAAAATACCTATAGAGAAGAGTGCAAAATGTATGAGATTAATATAGAATAGAAAGATATGAAATATGAAAGAGCCCACTAATTAATAATTTTCACTTGAAGACATTTATTAAATAATCATAAATTTTATTAGATTCATTGATTGTATTAATTATTACTATTGATAATTAAGAATAATAAAGTGAATAATTAAAATTATAAGAATTGTTATTATTAATTATTATTATAAGTATTAATTACTTAATAAGTATGGATAATAAAGCTAATCAATAATAATAATAATAACTCTTATAATTAAATTAATCATTGTTGTTATTAATTTAATAATTATTAAAAGGGGATAGTGTTATGTTTAGGTTATATTAATAGAGAAGGCCTAGATGGTATGATTGTTAAGATTAGGAGCTAATAAGGAGGAAAGGAGGGAATAAGGATAAGGGATGGGAGAGAATACTATCGGGAAAACTAGTGCCCATTCAGAGCTGCTAGTCCCACTAAGATGGGTAGCTATCTTAGAAACAAACAAACTAAAGTTACTTGTGTTTTCCTTTACGAGAGATAGATGAGAGAGAAGCAGAGAGTACCAACCTTAGTCTTTCGTTTGGCTCCTTGCTTGTTTCCTCCCCCCTTTAGACAAAGCTTCGCCACTCTTTCCTCAATTGTCCCACTTCAAAGAACACCTGTAGAGTCAAAGCATCATAATACCATCAAAGCATAGAGATCTATAACCATAAACAATATAGGATCAGATGTATATTGAACATACAAATGCATACACCAATACAAGATTTAGAAATATACAAGAATATGGAGAAAAACTCAAATAACTTTATTGATAGATGTAGTAGAAGAGAGGATTACAACCCTGCGGTCTGACCCAGTGCCATCCTCCCACCATGAAAGCCCTCTTCACCTCATGAAAAGCTAGGTCACCCAACACTACAATGTTTCACAAAGAAACCAACAACACTTCCTTAAAAAAATACAATATTCCAGCCTCTCAATCTCTAGAATGAGGGATCCATATGTAGATATTTGCAGGGGGGTGATTTAGCTTTTGGGATTTTGATTAGTGACATTTCTTTGATATTTCTTAGTTCCACTTGGATATTTCATGATCTCTTGGTCATCCCTGGGCGAATTCAGAGAGGCAAGTGTCAAATGAGCAGTTTCTAGAAGACTCTCTGGGTTTCCACCTAGCAAACTACCTCTCCCATTTTTCTGCTCTCGCTCATCGCACCCTATAGAAGGGATTTTCAATATGCAATGCACCCTCTATGTGTAACATGTGAGATGCATTGCACCCTTAGCATGTAGCAGTCTGTATGGTCTAGTTTTGATTAGTTCTGAGCAGTTGTTGAGGGAGAACTTATAGGAAATGATATAATCAGTTGACCTTGTTCCTTTAGGGTATGACACAACACTTTTAGGGGTTTAGAAGCCCTTGGTTTATGGACATATGTGATTGGGGTTGCAGTGCCCAAATATGTCTATAACAGTTGCCTACTAAAGCATGAGGTCGTAAATCTTCTGATGTCGGGTGAAATTCTTTATCATGAGGATTCGAGGTTTTTTGAATGGGAAGGTGACCTATAATAAGATACAATACAATACATTATCTTCATAATATTTTCATGATCTAGCTGAGATGGGCATTCCCATGCTCAACTTTATAAATTCATTTTCATGTACATAGGCCAAACAACTGTCTATTTGGCAAACTGATGATTCTGGTAGAGCCATCATTCCTTGGCTTGGATGATTATATGTACAGATATGATGTACATTTGATGTCTTTATTTTCCTGAACATATCGCAGCCTGGATGGATGAAGCTAGATCCAGGCTCTTCAAACTCATTCAATCTTCACCCAGAGTACAAGTCGATCCATGTGAAAAGATGTTCTGATGTCGAACATCGAAAGACATCACCTGATTACCAGCCAATGATGTAAGTTGTTAATAAGTGCGAGAGGCATCACTGATAATGATGATGACCCTCAAGGTACTGTAGTATAATTCATGTGGTGTGAATACATTATTTGACGTCGAACACCACGTAAAATCTTTCAGTCAAAGGCCATTGATGTAAACCTGTCGCCAGAGGTGAGAAACTTTCCATTGAGACATGCAAGATTCAAAGTACTAAAAGGTTCCTAAGTTGACTTCTTGGATAATGAGCTGATGTTGACAAGAAGTGACCCATCGTATGAGGGCCTTAATGAATCCCACATCTACAACATGAAACGGAGCAAATGATTTTGTCGAGGTGAAAACAGTCTCATGATACAAAGTTCAGGGTGGCAGTCATGAAAAAATGGAGCATGAAGGTATTGCAGCAGATGAGGCATAAGCTAGGTTGGTGAATACTCTAAGCGACTTCTCTTGAACATATAGGTGACACTGAAAATGGATTGGTCGCATTAACCCCAAAAATGGATGGTACAAAGGACCAATGGTGATATGACTGGTGAACGAAATAACCTAACCTGACTCGATCATGGTGATGGAGTGAAAGTGTCATGTTCAAGAGCGACCTACTACTAATGAAGTTCTTCAAGTTTTATTCCCAATTTTTCCCCGGTCATTTCTGACCAGTACCTTTTTATTTTTGTCAAGCTTGAGGAGGATAACATATCCTTGTTCCATAATTTTCCCTTCGGGCAAACCTGTCGCTATGTTTTAGTGAGCCTAGCGACATTAAAACTTGCTCTTGTATGCAATGGACAAGTTCGTCGCTATTGTTTTAACGAGTTTAATGACAAAGATAACTCAGTCCTTTTTAGTTTTAGAGAGTCTAAAAAGAGATGGAAAGGAAACTCCAGTAATCCTTTTTTGTAGTATAATCCTTTAAGTCTGAAAAAGTATAAAATAATACGAAAGGGATGACTTTTCCAATCACTTTAACGAGGCGAAAAAGACAAGTGCTCGATATTTTTGTGTAATGATCCCTAAGGTCAAGAAAGATTAAAATATAGAGGAGGGATGACACTTCCAATCATTTTAACGAGCTGCAGGGGCCAATTGCTCGACAATATTTTTATATTTTACAAGTCTAAAAAGAGCTTAAAAGACACTCATCTTTGAGGAACGAGTGATATTTTTGCGTAGCAGCTCATTCCAGGTAAGGTTTGGAACTTTTCAATCATGGTAGTGTAAAGAAGATGGCTAACGTAATCACTCATCATAGCTGTTCCTAAAAAGGGTAAACAATCAAGTGGAGGCGGATGATCCACTAAAACGTGGAGGTGATGGTAAGAACACGACCAAGGGTCAAAATATTAGAGTAATGAGACCACAAAGGTTATTTACCGAAAGTGTGTTCATTTTTTAATGAGCTTGAACTCTGGGGGAACATATGCTCGTAACTAGGTTTATTTTTTAACGAGCTTGAACTTTGCGGAAACATTTCTCATGCCAGTCATATAATAAGGATGTCTCTCTTTAGTAGGTTAATTTTTTATGGAGTTTGCCCCATGCGTAACTTTACTCCGGAGCCTTTTATATGTAAGCTAGGAACGACCAACTACTGTCCGAGGGGTTAAAGAACTACTGAGGTTGGGTAGGATAGCCTCTTGAAGGGAAACCTTTCCTTTACTTTGTCATTCCTGTCAGTCCCGAAAAAGGTGAATGGTTGACTAGACCAATCACCTAACTTAAGTAGTTGAAGTTAGTAAAAACTACGGGGTTAGAGTTATGCTAATCACTTTTCACTTGCGTACAAAAGGTTTGCATGCCCCGAGGTATAAAGAGAAGTATATTTTCCAGGTTACCATATGGAAGTTCTTGCATTAAAGCAAGGTTTTTTCCTCCGCATTTGCGGACAAAACACTTCCTTGGCTCTGCCCATCGTAATAGACAAAGGTGAATGGTGGGAGCTTCCTCTCACATAACCTTTGATGAGGGAATCCTTTTCCAGTCTAATCCCATTTTCCTAAATGGACGGGTGTGTGAGACTAGACATATATCCTACATGGAAACCTACCTTATATCTGGAGTTTTCCTACCGAAGCAAACCAGGGCGCATGCCCCCTGGGTTTAGTCACATTCACCGAATCACTCGCACTCATCAGGTGGACAGACTGGAGGTTGATAAGACACTCCTTGAGAAAAAAGACCAGTTGGGGATGGCACTTGACTAGTAGCCATGTTTGAATGGGGAAATAAAAGATGGTCAACGAACTGGACCATTCTGCTTTCATAAAGGAAACACATCACTTGAAAGAGTGAGGAAACAATAGCTCCCACGCTGTAAATGTAGTCATGCCCAAGGAGTATACTATAATCTAGAGGCCCTTGGACTGCCATCATGTTTATATGAACAGTTTTCCTTCTCAAAGTTATAGGCAAATTTGGAAGGATCCCTAATGGTCGACTGGTTCCTTTGTTGAAACCTGACAGATTTTGAATCTCAAGGAGAAGTGATGGTGAACCAAGCACTATCCAATCAGTTGAGGAGAGGATACTCACAGAAGCCCCTTCATCTATGTTCGTTAAGGTTTATTTTACAGTTGATCTTTCTTGAGAAGTTTGCTTTTAAGGTTCACTACGTGATGTAGATATACAATTCCTAAATATGCAATCGAAGATGATAAATAGTCGTTTACTTTCTTCTAGCAATGAAAATCCTAGCTACTAAGGAAAGGGAAGTAAAATTCTTTCAAGCAGAGAGCACACACTAAGATGCACTTGTCCTAGATAAATTTCCACATGCAGTATAAATGCAAATGCACATGCATGTATTTGTTTTTTAGTTTTATTAATGTGAGAATGACAAAAAGAAAACTAAGTACAAATATGAACTATCTTTCCTCAAAGTGACAATTTAGCAATTTCTTGTTCAAAAATGAAAGGAAGACTAAGAAGACACTTTCAATTTCGACTTGAAGACTGCTTTCGACACTTCAAAGAATTGATGATTCAAATAAAATACAATAGAAAAAGTGTAATCAACCATCTAAAAGAGGAAGACTTTACGACACTCTTTTCTTTGACTGAAAACAACATTTGTGACACTTTCAAATCAAAAGACGACAATTCGATTAATCTATTGTTTTCAAAGGAGAATTGTAAATGATGAAAAATACATAAAAAAAACATTCATAATTCTTTATCAATGGAGGTTGAATATTACAAAGGAAGAAGGTATCAATAGTGATACATTGATCATAGACAGCAAACATACTGAATAGGGTTGAAAACAATGAAGAAAAAACCAAAATCTCGAGGCAGAAAAAATCTCATTCAATCATTGCTCCTATAACACAGGGAAACATGGATGCATTTCACCTGCAACACATGGGAGGTCCGATGCATCAAGGCTACCAATGAGAGACAGTGCAATGGTCCAGGGACGAGACTGAGCTTGGTTTTCATTCATAGTTTGCAGCTAAGTTCAGAGATTTAAGTTGAGCTAATGATAGACAATAAACACAAAGTATAGGGGCGGATCTAATGAGGTTATTTTAGCTACCACCACGACACTTACGATGTTTGCAAGTCATATGTTCAGTTCATAAACTAACCCGAAGATTAATTGAAGCAGTGTTGATCTACTTTGTAGTTGCATAGCAAAATTAGTTCAAAGGCTAGCTCACTTAACTTTAGGCTCCGTTTGTAGTTTATAAAGTAAACAACAGTAACTAACAATCAAACTATTCACATCCCCAACAGAGTTTCCATTTTGTTATTGGGAAAACTAATGTCTATTCAGAGCTACTAGTCCCACTAAGATGGGGAGCTATCTTATAAACAAAAAAACTAAAGTTACTTGTGTTTTCCTTTATGAGAGATACATGAGAGAGAAGCAGAGTACCAACCTCAGTCTTTCACTTGGCTTCATGCTTGTTTCTTCCCCACTTTCACATAGCTTTGCCACTCTTTCCTCACTTGTCCCGCTTAAAAGAACACTTGTAGAGTCAAAGAAGCATAATACCATCAAAGCATAGAGATCTATAACAATAACAAATATAGGATCAGATGCATATTAACCATACAAATGCATACACCAATACAAGATTCAAAAATATAAAAGAATATGGAGGAAGACTCAAATAGCTTAATGATAGAAGTAGTAGAAGAGAGGATTACAACCCAGCGGTCTGGCCCAGTTCCATCCTCCCAGCATGAAAGTCCTCTTCACCTCATAAAAAGCTAAATCACCCAACATTATAATGTTTCACAAAGAAACCAACAACACTCCCTTACAAAAATACAAAATTCGAGCTCGTGGATCTCTAGGATGAAGGATCCATATATAGAAATTTGCAGGAGGGTGAGTCAACCTTTGGGATTTTGATTAGTGTCATTTCTATGATAGTTCTTGGTTCCACTTGGAGATTTCATGATCTCTTACTCATTCCTGGGTGAATTCAGAGAGGCAAGTGTCAAATGAGTAGTTTCTAGAAGATTCTCTAGGTTTCCACCTAGCAAACTAGCTCTGCCATTTGTCTACCCTCACTCATCACACCCTACAGAAGGGCTTTTCAGTAAGCATCGTACCCTCTGTGTGTAACAGGTGAGATGCATCGCACCCTCAGAATGGAGCAGTCTGTATGGTCCAGTTTTGATCAATTCTGAGAAGTTTTTCAGGGAGAACCTCTTGGAAATGATGTAATTAGTTGACCTTGTTCCTTTAGGGTATGAAACAACACTTTTAGGGGTTTAAGAGCCCTTGGTTTATGGACATATGTTATTGGGGTTGCAGTGCCGAAACATGTCTATGACAGAGAAGATTAAGAGGGAAAATGAATATGGAGGAGAGGGGTGAAGAAAAGGTTATGAGGTCATATGGGAGAGAGGTACTTGTCAAGGTTGTGAGACATGGAAACCTGAGTGAGTGAGTAAGGATGCTTTATAATTTCTTTTTCATTATAAAATTAGGTTAGTTATTTTTTATATTTTATTTTTCATTTTTGAAATATATTTTTTTTTATTAGTTTTGGCTTTTTGTTTAGTGTAGTTTGGTGTTCTTTTTCCATGAATATAGTTTCAAGTTTTGGTTTAAAATATTGTGACCTTCAGAATGATATTATTTTAAATTTTGGCTTATGCATTTACAATGATTTTTATACTTGTATTAATAGGTTATTATTCACTAAAGTAAATAAATACTGATGTTATTCTATTAAAAAAATCACTCATTTGAGAGTGTGTTATACTTTTCATATTTTCTTTTTTGAATTTTATGTTTTTTAATAAAAAGAATAGTAGAGTTTCACTTGGGTTTATTCCAAGTGGTTTTGAGGAATGATTGTTATCCTCCCCAACCTGTTTCAATTCACATAAGGGACACAATGAACTTTCTTATAATGACTTTGATCATTTTTGTTGAGACTTAAGAGTTCTGAAAGCAATGAAACATGTATATTCCTCATAAGGAAAGTATTGTAAGTTTTTTCCTAAAAAAAGAGGACCAAAAACACTTAATCAAGAAAATAAGAAAAAAAAATAAAAAACCAAATCCATCAAACTTAAGATGCATAAAATACTCCATTAAAAAATGAATGTAAAGTTACAAACCATATGTTATTATCTCTAGTTTTGCTAGAAAAACTGCAAATTGTTGGAATGTTTAAGCCCTCTGGGCTCAAGAGGTATCATATACTCCACATGAGGAAAAATGTCATTGAAATATGCATGGAATATTAAAGAAGAAAACAATATGCCATCATCTCTAAATTTTCTCAAAAGATTACAAAAGCATTAGTTACCACAACATATCCATTATTAGGGAATTTCCAAACTGTATCCTCATCATAATAGCCTCCTTGAGAGTTAGAACATCCAAACAAAAATTAATTTGAATGGTCCATAACCTTCCTCGTGATCTTTGATAACTGAGAGGCTAGCCATACTAGATGTTATAACATCATCAAAATTCATGGCTAATCCAAAAACACAATTTTGTTTCAACTAGCTCAAAATTTAATATGTTTCATCTACATAAATGTTCAATATGTTTCAACCATATCAACATTCAAGACGAGAACAACGCTGTCACAATTGAAAAGAGCTCTTAAATCTCATAGAAATCAAAAATATGAAAATGATGCAAAAATAAAAATAATAATGGAGTACAAATCATGGTTTCATGCAACTTTTATGGAACAAAGCATCTTACACTATCATTTAATGTAAAGTATTTGAATGATGCTAAAATAGTGTTCAAGAAAAAGAAGAACTAGTGTACTATTAAAGTTTTCAAGATAATGGAATCCATCATGGGGAAAATGGATGAAAATTATTATCAACTACAACAAATTGCAACATACTAATTAGAGCCTAAGAATCACAAATTTGAATTTTTTTAAAATATTTTATATCTTACAGTTTTTTCCTTCTAGAACATCCAATTCTAAAATTGCAGTGTACATGAAAAAACTGATATTATTGTATGATGTTTGTATTTCACTGTGTAATGATTTTGTGGCTCAATATTTCCAATCGAATTTCCACGCATCAAAGATTATTGCTCTTTCCAAAGGACCTAGCTATAGAATAATTCTATAAACTTGCCAGTATGGAGAAAAAATGGAAAAGAGAATAAAATTTGTATATTCACTAGTGATCAATACATAAAACACCTAACTTAAGCTTAACATCATGCAAACACTCAAGCTAACAAAAGTTAACTAAAGCTAAGTATGCTTTATGCTATGTTAATGTGCATCCACACCACATGCAACAAAATGTAGCTAAAGCTAAGTGTGTTTTGTGTTATGTTAATGTGCATGTACACCAAATGCAAGTACTAAAGCTAGGATGTCTGCTATGTACATTTAACTCAAGCACTAAAATTAACTATGTATACTTTATTTTCTGTTAATATACATCTACACCAACACAAGAGGAAATAATAATTTACCCACTCATTAAAGTTAACTATGTATATTTTATGCTATATTAATATACATATACACCAACACAAAAGGAAATAATAATTATTAACTTATTACAAAACTTACCTAAAATCTATAATTTAAAATAGCTTTTAAAATAATTTATATTTTATAAGTTTTGGAACAAAATTATCAAGCAACACTCTAATTAAGAATAAATTAATTAAAATCACATAAAATTCTTACATTAAAAATCAAAATTCTTTATAAAAACAATGAAAAACAAAATTCTAACACTAAAAATTCATAAAGAATATGCTCCTGCATTCTGATATTTTCATCTTATTCAAATTTGCATATTGAAAAATAATAATTTCCCATCAAAATTTATATTCTGATAATTTGGTCTTTATTCAAAATTTTGTGTTACAAAAAATCATTTTCTGTAAACATAGAATGCTGAGTACTGGTTGGAACAGAATCTCTAAACTGAAAAACTCTCCAAACAAATTACCGGAAGCTTGTTTTCACTGATTCATCTAAATGCTTGGCAGTATCATATTATACTCCGCACAGATTGAGTTAATTAGTGTGAAATGCAGGGACCTTTGCTTCTTAAGGGATTAGTTATTTCATTGAAACTGCTCACTACCTAAGGCCACCAAACGTTGTTGGATTCGAACGCTAAAACAAGGCATTTAAAGATCATCATGTCGCTGCGAAGCTGCCCTGGTAATGAAATTTTCTGGGTCGATTTTCGCTCCAAGTTACACAAATATACTTCCAGATCGTTGTCAACTACCATTACCCACCCATTGTTAACTATGACTGAATAAAACCTATCGTATTCGGGCATACATATATCATGCAGTTCATGCCATTCTCCACCACCTCGAAAATCATTTAACCTCCACATGTGGATACTGCCCCCACGTTTCTCTCCCTGAAGTATTAACACCAATCGCCCATCGGAGCCACTTAAATCAAGAAATGCTGGGTACGGGCGGATGATTTTGCAAACCTCTGGCAATGTAATTAGTGTCCAACTACTCTTTGCAATATCGAATGCTGCCATGAAATAGATGGCACGCCTTTCCATTATCCAATAAAACTTTCTATTTGAATGGAAACCCTTGCCACGAGGATAAATGAGGAAGGGTACTTTCATGGAAACCCTAGTCCATGCATTTGTTAAAATTTCTGTTTTCCCACCCCGATTTTTAGTTTCTCCTTATTTCTCCCATGTAGTTAAATGCCCTCTCCCATAACCATACATTCAACAAGCTGAAAAAAAAAAAAATTGCTGAAAACACAAATTCTGGAAATTTTACAGAATGCTGGAAACTGCAGAAATAAAAATCAGCAGTAATAAACAGCCATTAAAACACATTAAAACACTGATATTTTTGGTCAATTTGACCCTGGAAAAACCCTCTACAACTCTTGGGGAAAACCAGTTTGAGAGCTCTTCTTTATTTCTGAAAAATGTATTTTTACAGCAAGAAAATTTCAGCAAAAATTACAGCAAAATAATTTTTTTTTCAGCAAACAAACTTATCCATTTTCAGCCCAACAGACCACCTGGAAACTTCTCAGTCTTCAGCAAAAAATCAGCGTTTTCTGCTTGTTCTTGCTGCTGTTCTGCTTGTCTTTCTGCTGTTCTGATTTTGCTGAAGAGCTGCCTGGTATGTGTGCCAAACTGCTGCCTCTTTCTCCTTCTTGTCCAGAAATCTCCCTTGCTCTCTTGCTCTCCTTCTTCCAATCTGCTCATGAAAGAATGAATGATCTTTTCCTCCTTTTCCTCCTTCAATATAACTCCAAGTGACTTTTGGGTGATCTCTAAATCCAATGGCTGAAATAGATTTAGATCAATGGCTGAGATTAAATGCACATTTAAATCTCACTTTCTATTTTTTAATTCACCCACTTTAATAAAGACCCACTTAGCCATTTATTTCCAAAGTCACTTTTCCTTTCTAATTTTTCATTGACTTTATAAAAGTCACTTTAAAATTAGACTTAGTAACTTTATCACTTAAAGTCACTTTTAAATTAGATTTTAACCTTATAAAAATTATAAAGTCACTTTAGGAGAAAAATTAAAATCTTTTGGACACTTTTTCCCTAGGCCAAAGATCAAAGCCTAAGGGAACCACCTGTCCTCCGGTACCAAATTTCAACACTCCCTCTTACCGAGGAAGGTGTTCCTCACCACACCCATCTTGTCTCTGAAGTAAACATGCTTGCCCCGTGGTAAGGCTTTGGTAAGAATGTCTGCTACCTGCCCATCAGTGGAAATATACTCAAGCTTCACAGCTCCTTCTGAACATAGTCTCTGATGAAATGATATCTGATCCCGATATGCTTTGACCTGTCATGAAATACTGGATTCTCCGTGAGTTTAATGCAACTCTGATTATCACAGTAAATCACTGAAGGTCTCAACGGCTCACCAAATAAGCCAAACAACATCTTGTGAAGCCAGATGACCTCACAACTAGCTAGACTGGCTGCCATATACTCTGCTTCTGCTGAACTCAGTGCTACTGACTGCTGCTTCCGGATGAACCATGACACTACTGCTGAACCCAACCCAAAATAGCACCCTGAAGTGCTCTTCCTATCAGAAGCACAACCTGCCCAATCCGAATCAGTGTATCCTACCAATCTCACTCCATCTCCCTGCCTGTAGTCCAGACCATAATCCACTGTCCCCTGCAAGTACCGCAAAATGTGTTTTGCAGCCACCCAGTGAACCTTCCTAGGCTCACACATAAACTGACTCATCGTGTTGACTACAAAACAGATATCTGGTCTAGTGTTGACCAAATACATCAAGGAACCAATCAGCTGCCTGTACAATGTGGGATCCACCAACTCGGAATCCGAAGCATGAAGCTTCTTCCAGTTGGTAATCATCGGTGTCGACATGGGTCTACAATCCTTCATGTGGAATCTGCTAAGGATGTCCACAATATACTTCCCCTGCCCCAGGAAGAAATGCCCCTCCTCCTGCCACACCTCCAAACCCAAAAAGTAATGCATTAAGCCAATGTCCTTCATCTCAAACTCCGTCGCAATATCTCTCTTGCAGTGCTCTATGAGTCTCTCTGCACCTGTAATGACCAAGTCATCCACATACATCACCAGAATGAGAGGCTCCTCACCTATCACAATAAAGTAAAGGTTCGGATCTGCCTCACTCTTTGTGAAACCCATCCCCTGCAAATAAGTATCTATCCTGGAGTACCAAGCTCTGGTAGCTTGCTTCAGGCCATAAAGGGCCTTCTTCAGTCTGCACACAT
>APFE030067846.1:6683-98494 GCA_000404065.3 Pinus taeda | reverse complement strand
TCAAGGACATGTTTATACTTTTCATTAAGAGGTGGAGTGATGGCTGTTTTGTTTACTTATTAGGTTTGATTGTTGCAGATTGATGGAGAAGGAAGGAAAGCGTGGGACAAGGGTTGGGGAGGCTACAGTGAGACGGTCCCTATGGACCCTTTGGCAATCATCCATAGAGGTGTCCCACGTGCAGAAGCTCAGCAACCGCGTGGAAGACCTCCTACAGGATGTCTGCAGGGGATTCTACAGGAAACTCAGGGTTTTCTACAGGATGTCTCTGAATTGCTACAGGATGGTCTACCGTGGAGGAATGAGGTGAGGAAATGGTGATGGACGGGTAGGAAGGAATGTGAGAGGTAAGGATCAGGCTGGTGATGGCTCAGGAATGGAAGGATGAGATGGAAAACAGGTGGAAGGAGCGTGTTGGAGTGATGGACGTGAAAGGTCAAGGAATGAGGCTAAGTGAGGATTAGGAGATGTTTAGGAAAGGGTAGAACGCGGTGCAAGGCAAAGAAACGTGGTTGCATGCAAGGTCAAAACAGAAGAGATGGTAATGAACGAGATGGAGAAGAGTGTAAATGAAACAAATGACCGAAACTGTTGATCAAACCAAGAAAGCATCAACCTACGCTAAGTATACTGCGATTTTATTGAACAGTGATCCAAAACGCAAGGAGAAATACGTATGGCACTGTGATGAAGAGATGTGTGGTTCGTATAAATGACAAGGAAGCATCTAAATCCAAATCATAACTGTATCAACCAACTCATGCGTGTTTTTGGTGGTCTGCTATGGACTACACCCCAACCTTCAAACGAGATGGCAGTGAGCCTTAACAAACGATTTTAATGGAGCTCCAATGGATGTCATGTATCATGTGCTACGCTAAACAAGTGAAAGTGACTGTACCATAAACAAAATCTACCTAACTCATAAGAAAATCAAACTACAAGACTGCCATTCAAATTGCATGTGCAAACGAAACTCAAAGTGCTGGAAAAAGAAATAGAACAATACTACAACAGAGGGGATCTATGGCTCTCAGGTTGGGCCCTAACCTGAGAGCTATAGTCTCCTAATAAAACTCAGGAATTGATCACAAACTGTCCTCTTTATTCATAATTCAATGTCATGCCAAACTGGCTTACAGCAAAAAGGAAAACAAACTGGACTGATTCCCAATGATATTGAAACCCAAAAGATTCAACAACCTATCTTAAGGGCTACGGCCTCCATATTTATACAAAAAAGATGATGATCCGCCAAGTAGCCGTGATTCTAGGAGCTCGGCTGTCCACTAAAGTTTAACTGCGGATTTGTGAGGCAGTCAACAGTTGATGACTGCTGTTCCTGTAGGACAGCTGGCTACTTCTGTGGCTCGGAGGGGAGATTGATTGGAGCTCGGAGTTCTCGGTGGGAATCACGAGGAATGTCCCAATACTGTGGACATCCTTCCACAAAATCAACAGTGCCACCTTATGTCTCCTTACTCCTTTTACGTTGTCTTTTGTTCCCCTTTTTCCATGCAAAAACCTGGAATCACAATGCATTAGCCACGTGGATAAAGTGTCTAACCTTCCTCCTACAAACAACATGAAATAACTAAGAAATGCATGCATAAGCAAATAAAGATGAATGGTTTGAGCAAGTAAAGTAGGCCAAAATGAGCCCGAATTGTACCAAAATTGGGGCTCATCACTATTCCGCAGCCTTCTGTCTCAAAAGCCGAGTTCATTCTATTTCCATACTATTCCGTTTTTCATTTCTACCCTGTTCACATAAGCCTTCGCTCCGCTCTGTGAACGCATTCCCGCTACCCGTTCTCTGTTTTTCCATTTACAATCACTGTTTTTTCTCCATAAACCTTGTCCATTCCCCGCTAACCCAGCCTTCTCACCTCCATCAATCCAATACTCACGCAGATGTATTTTAAGGCAGGAGGAAGGAATGGGTCTTTTGTTGAGAGCAGAACCGAAAGGGCCCAAATTCATGGAGGGGTATCAGCAATTGAAAAACATACTAAGGAAGGCATGGTGGTTACGATTCATTTAGAATTTCGGAGGCTACAATAAAGAAATTACGAAGACTTTTGTGAGGTCTTTTAATGGTGTGGAAGTTGAAGTTAGAGACCTTAAGTTTGCAGTCACCGAGGCATCTATAACAGCCGCAACGGAACTCCCACAAGAAGGAGAATGGTGGTTCAAAAATAAAAGCTTTGACGAGAGGGCATGGAGGGTTATCCTACGCAATCCAGGTATGGATATAACGATTTTCAAATGTGGAATCCCTGTCTATGCTTTAGAAGAAAAGTGGGCCAGTCTATTGTTGATAATTCATAATTTTATTACATGTGAAGGACGCTTTGGGTCCATGTATATGTACCACACCCGGTTGCTCATGAATTTTCTAGAAAATCAAACTCTCAGTTTGCCTTACTTTTTATTGAATAGCCTGAAAAAGATGTCCACAACTGTCCAAAAGAATCTGGAGGACATAGAACCCCACCTGTACCATCATGGCCTTGTGAAAATTTTGATTGAAAAACAATTGAAAGAGAAGAAGGACACTTGGGAACAGTTTTTGGTTAGAAACTTCTTTCAAGATCCACCTGAACACCAGAGAGCAGCTCAAGAAGGAAGAGTAGGAGAAAGAAAACAAGTATAAGAATTCAAGACACTCCTACTAACATAGCCAAAGAAATTAATCAAGAAGAGAAGCTGGCTGAAAGTAAGAAGGAAAGAACTGAGGATAGGAAGCAGAGAAAATTAAAGGGGAAAAGAAACATTGAGGTTGTCTATCAAACCCCAGAACCTTCCTTAGAAGAGGACCATCAAATACTGTCTGAAAGACTAGTTTATCTTCAGGAACAACTAGCTGCAGCAAAGAAGAAAGGGAAAGAAAAACAGAGTGTGGAGAAAGAGGATACTAGTTCACAAAATTTAAGGAGAAGTTCCAGACTTAAAGGGAAATTGAGGACAATACAAACTAAAGGGCCCCACTTCATTGAATTATGAGGGGAAACACCGGAACAGCCTCCAGCAATCCCTCTTGGCGGTAGCCCACACCATACTCCTATTTCTCAGCCAGATTTTGACATGAGTCCCTCTCGGCCAAGTTTTGAGATCAGTCCTTCTCAACCGGATTTTGGGGTTAGCCCAAGAAAGACTACACCTGATATAGACGCAAACCAATAAGAAATGTATGATTATATCAAGTTGTTGGAGAAGACTACCACAGATCCAGGCACTTCATCTACCCAGCCTAATGCAGCACATGAAGCTCTAATCCAATCACTGAAACAGGAAATTTTTGAACTGGAGGTCTTAAATAGACACATCAAAAGAGAAAATGAAACATTAGAGGAACAAAGCAGATTGGATAAGATCATTCACAACAATACCATGTTGCATCTTGGGTTGTGGTAGAAGAAGAATAGGAAGTTGAAAAAAAAGAGCAAGAGGTTGAGTAGAGCTCTTATCAACCTCAAATTCAAGTGCTTAATGAGAAAGCCTAAGATGATAGTGGTACCAAGAAAGAAGAGAAGAAGACTTGATGTGCTAGCAGAGGTCTCAGAACACATGAACTGAAGGGAGGATGGTCAAAATTTTGGTTTCATGGGGACATGCAACACCTTCACAGTGGGGGTATGTTGAGCCCTGAAACTACATATCTCCTACACACTTTCCTAGACTTTTTCCCCTCACTTGGACCTCATAAGCTATCAAAAATCATTGCATATTGATAAAAGAGCATTGAAATGGTTTTATAACTATGTTTTGTTTTTGCTGTTTGAATTTGATTTTGCTCATGAGCTGCGGAATGCAGCCACTTTCTGCAGCTGGTTCAACTTTCCGCAGCTGTTTTGTTAAACTCTAGGTTGCAGGTGTCATCAGGCAAAACAAGGCACGAGGGCAAGTTAGAAATGACGTGGACATGGATCAGGTCCTATTGGTTCAGTGGGATTCATTAAGGAAATTCGTGGTCAACAGTGGTCAAATGGTGGTCCAACGAAGGAGTCCTACGGCAATCGGACTCTGTTTTCAAACACGTGAAGAATTCGTGGTCGTTTCTAGATCCCTGGAGTCATGTTGACACCTGTAGGCTGCCCCACGATGTGAATCCAATAGCTACTCTTGATAAATTGAATAATCTCGGCAACCAGTATGCTAAGCTTACGGACGCTATCCTTTTACGTGTCTTCAGTTAAAGATCTTTCATTGGAAAACAATTATGAATTTTTGTTATAAATAATGAGTTTCCAAACGCATAGAGTTAGCTTTTGTTGATGTAATTTTGCTGTTAAAGTTTACTGTATCGTGACACTATTCCCATTGTGGTAACGGGAGGATTATTCCTCTATTTTGAAATATAAAGAAGACTCTGTTTTTATATGACTGCGTGAGCATAATTCTGGACTGATAGCGTGTTGAACAAGGCTATGCAGAGGGCCCTTGCACGCTGAGGTTTCGTTTTCCTTATTGCTGTAAAGTTTTATGCATTGTTTCCTTATTTCCATTGCACATATTCCATAGTTATCCACCTGTGTATATTTCATTTGTTATGGTATTAACATTTCATTTCTGTACATGATTTTTCAGCTCTATATATTGTTGATAACACTGATCAGTGTGTGTGTGTGTTTCAAAAAAGAGTAGGTCCGGGCATTTTCATACAATTTTTGCAATAACTAGTGACATGGGATTAGCCTCTTTGCTGACTTTTCTTTTCTTAGTTTTTTTTTAATTCCAGTTATGCTTTGATTTCAGTTTTATTTACTTGCTTTGTTAGTTAGTTTAAATATCAGATTTCTCATATCATTGACGTTATCTCCTAAAGCCATAGCTTAGACTACTTGGCGAGCTATCAGACTATGAATGATGTGATTTGAATTTAGTTTTACTTTTCTGCAATTAGATATCAACTTGCTCATATCATTGACGTTATCTCCTAAAGCCATAGCTTAGACTACCTGGCGAGCTATCGAACTATGAATGATGTGATTTGATTTTAGTTTTACTTTTCTGCAATTAGATGTCAACTTGCTCATATCATTGACGTTATCTCCTAAAGCCATAGCTTAGACTACCTGGCGAGCTATCGGACTGTGAATGATGTGATTTGATTTTAGTTTTACTTTTCTGCAATTAGATATCAACTTGCTCATATCATTGACGTTATCTCCTAAAGCCATAGCTTAGACTACCTAGCGAGCTATCAGACTATGAATGAAGTGAATTGATTAGTTTGATTTGTTGAGTGCAGTAGTTTAACTCATTTTTCTTTCTGTATTTAGATAAGCAGCAGAGATAATGGTTTCATGATCAATAGTTCATTATTCGTTTGATTTGAATAGCAACACATTTTCATTTTTGTTCAAGTATTAATTTCATCACTAGTATGTTCTAAGACCTCTGAAGTGTTAAGTTGTGGAAATCATTATAGGGGACATAACTGCCTTAAAATCTATATCCATATTTGCCTTCTAGAGTATTCTTAAAACTCAGAGATAGGATTTCCATTCACATTAGGAGATAAACGAAGATAAAAACCCCCAAAACAAAATAAGAATAAAAAACGACAAAAAGTAAGAAAGAGGTTGCCTTGCACATATAGTGCGCCACACTTCATCAGTTTACGACTCCCGGATTGATAATTAATGTAGCAATTTAGGACACACTAAATTGAATAAACAAGGTCTATGGTTTCATTAAAAAGGGTTTTAAAATGTCCAATAATAGTCAACAGGCACATGAGGAGGTTCTAGTATCAATAAATTTCATAATCAAGTGCTCAGAGATGTATTTTTCCTCAAAATTTTGTTTTGAGGAAAAACAGAGTATTTTAAGTTTTACTGTATAGATTCATGTAATTTCATTTCCTTCATATGTAAATCAATTCAATGGAAACCCTGGTCACTTTCCCTAGCCTCAGTAGCTCCAATCCCCTGAAAAGTAAACAAAAAACAAGTCATTTAGTTCATCAAAAGGTTCAAATAAAGTGAAAACAGAGTTAAAAAGTCAAGTCATATTCCAAACATTGTAAAAGTGGGTTTTATGAAACAAAAGTTAAAGGTCCTTGTATATAAATCATTTCCTAAAATTAAAGGCTCATTTGCATTAAAAAAAAAAACAAAATGTGAGTGAAGTGGACGCCGTGTTTGAGCAAGAGGAGAGAAACTTGGAAAAACTGTGCAAAATCGAGGCGCGACGCACTGGGTGGAAGGCACGGCACATAGAAGAGGCGTGGTGCATAGGGCCGCGATTTCCAGTGCAAAATTGAACGGGCGTGACGCACACACAGGGCATGGCGTGTTGGGTTTGAGGCACGACACATAGAGCTGCCAACCCTAATTTCTTCAACAAATCTCTCAAATTGCCAAAATTGTTCACAATTCCTATTGTGCTAGTAAGCCACGATCTCTTCATTGCTAGTAAAAGAGTTTTTCATAAAGTTTATGGTGATTGTCTCTAGGAAAAATCAAACCCTACATTCTTTCCATTTCTCAAGAAACTGTTGCCTAGGGTTTGCTTTGGTTATTTTGCTACCAAGTTCATTCTGTCATTCCCTCACCTTTTCACTCCTTCACTCATTTCCTCACCTTATTCCCCCATTCCCTAACTCCCATCTTCCCAAAAAAATCATCTATCCCTATCCCAAATTCCAATTTTCCAAACCCTTACTACAAATCCTCAAACCCTAAAGTGTTGTCCCTAAACTTAATATCACTCCCTAATCCCCTGTTTCCATAACAAAACCCTATCCCAATGGTCCCAAAATCCTCATACTCTCTCCCTCCACAGTCCCTCATATGCTTTTCCCTTGGTGGCAGAAAATAAAAAAACACCATAAATTCCTAATACTCATCAAGAAAACACACCCACTAGCAAAGATGGAGTCTGATCCTTCATATGATCGTGAAGAAGAGACACAAGTGATTCTCCTATACAGTTACATGCACCCAGGAAGCCTAATAGAGGTGGCAAACATATTTGAGAAGAACCTAATACTCTTGTTGAGTTACAGGCCTGCCCTCTTGCCATCACTTGTTTCCAACAGTAGTCCTGCTATGAGTTCTGTGATATGGTTGCTAGAATTCAGTTTCACCATGAGTTGGCCCGTTTGTTTGTGCTTCATTTACATGATGGTCAAGCCACTCTAGCTGGTGTAACATTCACTTTAACACCAGAATATATTTCTCTAGCAACCGGTATTCCTAATATTGGAGAGAAATGGAACAAAAGTTAGCAAATAGACAGGCAACATTATGAAGCATACATCAAGCCCGGTTATTTGAGACAACTCGGGAGAGTTTTTCCTTTTCGGTACCTGAAAGATTCACCTGCTCCTTCGATGAAACTGATAATGAAGTATTTCAGCTTTGAGGGCTGGTTTTCCCGTTTATATGCCTATCATATTAGGTTGCTGATGCATTTTACGAGGGCAAGGATGATGAATCTCCCCTACTTCATGTGCCGAAATATCAAGAAGATGACCGCTCTAGTACAACACAAGACTCCTCAGCAGTAGTTCAACAATATATATCATTTTTCTCTCATTAAGATTGTGGTCATCCATTAGCTTGGTTTGCAGGGCATCACTTGAGAGGACTTCATTTCTCATGAGTTTTTCAAAGCGCTCCTCAGGGACCTCCAGAGGCTTTGCATGAGACAGGTGAACCTTCATATCAACATGAGGGTCATGAGACACAGACTGCTAGTATGCCGGTCTTTATCACCTATCAGTAGGGCACTAGATGGGTGTTTGCAGCAGCCAAGCGAGTATTATCTCCACCCGGGGTGGAAGGGGTCTCGCTACCTTCATCAGAACAACAGGTTCAGGACAAAGACAAGAGGCCATTACAGGGTGAGGGACCATCAGGTGCGCGGGAGACTGATTTCAATCTCATTGAAGGTGATGATACTTATATGGGCCCGCAAAGCACAAATCTCAAAGAAGTCATCCAAGAGCAGCAGGCGGACATCAATGCCTTGTCCCTCAAATTGGAAAGGGCTAAGTGGATAATAAAGTACCTGGAGCAAAGAAATAATTAGCTTGAGGATCAACAAGTGATTATGGAGTTGCAAAACATTCGGGAAAAGCGCCAAACTGCCAAAAGGAGGAAGGTGAAATTCACATCGCTTGAGCAAGAGATCAATGTCGATCGGGAATCTTGGCTTGAAAGAGTCAATATCCACTTAGAAAAATTGTTGGAGAAGGCCAATAGGGAGAATAAATTGTTTAGGCACATGGTTTATCATTACATGGTGAGAAACAAAGTCTGCAAGGCAAGAATCAAGAGCTTAAAGGCAAAACTGAAGAAGGAATCAAGGAAGTGAAATGAGCAAGATAGACTTCAGATCTTGGCTGAGGCTTCCTTGGCCCAACATAGCACTTGATGGAGAAGACTCAGCCCAAATTTAAAAAAATTTGGGACACTTTTTGCATTTTTGACATTTCTGGGCTAAAACACAGAATTTTCTGCCCTATGCGTTTCGCCACCTAGCGCTCGATTTTGATAGGAGCCTACAAATGAAAAAAACTCAGAATTTTTGGATTTGGCATGGAAAAATATGCTTGCCTACCAATGGCCAAGAATTTTTGATAGGATTTGAGCCCTCAAAAATGTCAAAAACACTCAAAAAATGACCTTACTGCCCCTATTTTGACACACAGGAAGCAGTGTCGGGAAAACTAAATTTTGAAGGGGCAAATGGAGGCCAAATTCAAAAGTTCCACTTGGGTTGGAAAGTTGACAGGAAGACATTTCCAACCAGCACACTTGGAGCAAATTTGGACACTAGGAAGGCCTTCAAAAGTGGCTCCACACTATGCATAGAGAAATCAGCGCGGCGCATAGGGGAAATTTTGCTCAGTTTGACCAAGTATACACTATTTTTCGTCTAGCTTTTGACAGTTTGACTTTTTCTCCTTCTTAATGCCAAAATTGTGATGTAATTTCATGTAAATGGATGGATCATGATGTAAATATGTCAAATTTTTACTTATGGAGGTAGATTCATCTATCAAAAAGTTGTTTGAAACTGAATGAATAAGTTCCCTTGTTTCTAGAGGCATGTTGTTCCACTACCTAATTTCTAGTTCTAAGTTTAGAATTAGTTGGAATAGCTCCTAAACATGTGAGCTCAACCCCTAGAGGCTAGGATGAGCTATGGTTTGTCTATATTATGTGGTTTTTTAGTCATTAGCATGGTTGGACTTTTGAGAAAGTAAGGAGCTTCGTTGTATACTCATATCAGCATTTTGGTTAAGGAATTGAGACCAGGGTTTGCAACACTCTTTGGGATTCATGTGGCATTGTGTTTTGGTACAGTGCTTTATTCTGTAATTGTGAATTTACTTATGTGTTATGTATGCCATTATCTATCTTGCTTCTTCTTAAGTAAATCAAACAAGGGAAAGGGTAGAATCCATTGAAATTGCAGTGCTATACCTATAGTTTGCTTTAGTTTTTGATGTTTTCAGCTGTTTGAAGAGGTCCCATGGCTTCTCTTGCCCTCTTCAGCTCCTCACCTGTCTAATCCCTCCATCTCTTTCGATTTGAAGTGCCAAAACCAGTTGCCTACCTTGCCCCATTGAGATCTCTGCAAGACTGAGCCTCATTCCCTGCACCCAAGATCTGCCTTTCCCTTAGAGCCAACAAAAACATCATTTTATTCAATCAAACTTCTTGCATGCATACCTAGCCTAAGATCAGTGGTTATATCAGTCATCTCAAGCCCTTAGTGATCATATTTTTGCTGAGACTGACAGGAGAGAGCCCTCTCCTGACCTGGTAGGGCTAGCTACCAGGGTAAGCATGGTTTGATGTTGTCCTAGATCCTACCTTTCTCAGCCTGAGGTAGATTTAGGCTCTAACATAGTGGCAACCATGCTGGGGAAGAAATTGTTTGTTTGTTAGTGTTCTTCGTTTTATAAACTACAGATGAAGTCTGAAGATTAGCCAGGTAGCCTTCGAAATGCTTTTGCTTTGCATTAGCGCAAGTAGATAAAAGCTACTCCAGTCAATCTCCGGTCTAGTATTATAAACGAAATATCTAACTTGCAAATTTCCCCAGTACGTGAATCAAGTTAGATCTGATTGTTGATGGTGGACAATAGTTAGACACATATGAAGGCTGAAATCATTCACCTGGTGACTCCAGTGTCGAAGAATCCCAAGCCTCAAAATTTTTATGGCAAATCCACTCTTCAAGAACCAGTAACATGAAGAATTTCTTGGTGAATTCATTGTTATCAAAATGGTTTCGCTGGATCGAAGATATGCTCCCATGAGCCGAGATCACTTTCTAGGTTTTCCAAATAAAATTCCTAAGGTATATTGGCAAAGGAATTTGCCTACATTTAAAGATGATGATAGGAAGGATGCTGCTTTACATCTAGTTAGATTTCACATACATATTCGCAAGTTGAAGGTTGGTTTTCCTGAAGATTGCTTGATGAAGATATTCATGGCCACTCTGGAAGGTGAAGCCCGATCTTGGTATGAAAGTTTACCGCCTGCTTGTATTTACTGTTTGAAGGATTTTCATACCATGTTCTTTGAGAGGTATAAATAATCTTATCCATCCTTAACCTTAGTTCAGGATTGTTGTAGCCATGTTCATAGTTTTATTGAAAATATTGAATTTTTTTTATGAAGATGATGATTTCATGGACGATGAGATCATGGAGGCCCTATATGAAAATCCATTTCAGCAGCATAAAGAGAGCTTAGAAGATACTCATCAAGATGCTCAGGAAACTTTGCAGCCGGATGAAGATCTTAGCATAGTGGAAAATGATGAAAGAGAAGGTTTTATTTCAGATCTGTCCATAGAAGAAGACAGTATGCAGGGAAGTCAAGTTTCAATTTCAGAATGTGATAAAGTCAATTCAGCTATTTCAGATCTAGATTCAGATCGTGATGATGAAGACAACCTTATTATGAATCCCATGAAGGAGAGCTCTGCTGTTGAGATCATATGGAATGAAGAAGATACAGTTACTGACCCAAGCCTTCATGAGGAGGTAATCCAGTTATTTTATGAAAAACAAGATGAGATCTTTGTTCAAGTAAGTGAAAAATATTCTTTCGATAACTCAGTGGTGAATGATAATTTGGTTTCCATGTCATATGAAGATGATCCACAATGTTTTCAAATTTTAGAAGACCAGGGAATTGAGGAATCCAATTCAGGTTTTTCATGTTTTGAAAAGTTATTTCAAAAAGATAATAATTTCTTGAGCAAAATAAAGCAGAAAGTATTATCTCCTTTCTCTGAAGATGAGATAGGTCAATTCCTGAAAGGTCATGATACAGCCCAAGCTAAAGCAGATTTGCAGTGTGCATATGGTCAAGAAGTTGCTGGTGAAACTTATTTTCCTTTTGAAAATGATGAAAGTCTTGAAATTAGATTTATAGATCAGTGAACAGATAATATTCTCTTTCAGGAAAATGATAAGGCTGTCATGTTTGATAATCTTGAAGATTGTTTTCTGTTTAAGAATGACCTAGACCATGAAGTTCAGGAATATGAGCTTGAGAGAGACAATATGCCAGAATTTCCCATGGTAAAGGAATTTACAGCTAACAGTCAGATGGCAAAAGCTTATACCTCTTTATGCCTTCCTATCACTTGGCAACCAGTTGTTCTTTCAGATCAAAATGAAGGGAGTACTTATATTTTTGCTGCTGGATCTCAAGACAAGCTAGTGCTTAAGGATTTTCAAGATCCCTTCGACATTCTTTTGCAAGCATTAGAAAAGATAAATGTTGCCTGGTTCGTTATCATAAGCCTTGGTTTCAGTGGTTATTGTGAGTTGCCTACATTTACATCGTTCTACCTACTCGGGAAAAGTGAGAGTAGAATTTTAGTATGTAGCCATCTAGTAGATTGGTTACATTAGAAGGCTCACTACACATGATTGTACATATTTCATCAGTAGGCAAGTGGCTGTCATCATGATTTGAAGCCTTCAAATCTTGATGGTCTGCTACCATTAAAAAGCTTTGTAAGTACTTGTTTCAGTTATGTAAGTCTTGAGTCATTTTTTGTTTTCGACAGTTTGAGTGTCTAGTTTCAGTTTTCAAATGTTTAGTTCCAGCTGCTGAATGTCTAGTTTTAGCTTTTGAGTGTCTTGTTTTAGTTTGAGCTAGTCTTACTCATTTCAGTTCTGAGTCTTGAGTCTTGAGTTTCGATGTTTTGTTGTCAAGATATTAATTTTAGTTTGCTAAAGTTATTGACTCCATGTAGCCCAATGGATAAAGGCACTGCCTGCTTTCCTAGAAGATCTGTAGTTCTTAGCACCTCCAAGAAGCTACCATCTCCATTGGAGCCAATGTTAGTGTCGATATCTTCATCCCTCTGTCAGAGATCAAATCCTCTTGTTGCATTGCATATTAAGTGTCCCGCCCAATTAGCTGCATTCCATTAGGAGCATGGATCATTTGACGGTAGTGGCTTGTTGTACATTTTCCCTCATGTCCTTTACCTGCTGGCCCATGTTTATTCAACAAAATCATATACAATCACCTTTTTGTCTTTAAAGTTGGCAAAGGTATTTTCTAGGGTTTCATTGTCATTAGGTCTAGGGTTTCATTAAAAAGGGTTTCAAAATGTCCAATAACAGTCAACATGCACATGAGGAGGTTCTAGTATCAATAAATTTCATAATCAAGTGCTCAGAGATGTATTTTTCCTCATAACTCTGTTTTGAGGAAAAACAAAGCATTTTAAGTTTTATTGTATAAATTCATGTAATTTAATTTCCTTCATATGTAAATTAGTTCAATGGCAACCCTGGTCACTTTCCCTAGCCTCAATAGCTCCAACCCCCTGCAAAGCAAACAAAAAACAAGTCATTCAGTTCATCAAAAGGTTCAAATAAAAGTGAAAACAGAGTTAAAAAGTCAAGTCATATTCCAAACATTGTAAAAGTGGGTTTTATGAAACAAAAATTAAAGGTCCTTGTTTATAAATCATTTCCTCAAATGAAAGGCTCATTGGCATTCAAAAAAAAAAACAAAGTGTGAGTGAAGTGGAAGCCGTGTTTGAGCAAGAGGAGAGAAACTTGGAAAAACTGTGCAAAATCGAGGTGCGACGCACTGGGTGGAAGGCATGGCACATAGAAGAGGTGTGGTGCATAGGGCCGCGATTTCCAGTGCAAAATTGAATGGGCGTGATGCACACACAGGGTGCAGCTTGTTGGGTTTGAGGTGCGACACATAGAGCTGCCAAGCCCAATTTATTCAACAACTCTCTCAAATTGCCAAAATTGTTCATGAATCCTATTATTCAAGTAAGCCACGATCTCTTCATTGCTAGTAAAGAAGTTTTTCATAAAGTTTATGGTGATTGTCTAAAGGAAAAATAAAACCCTACATTCTTGCCATTTCTCAAGAAACTGTTGCCTAGGGTTTGCTTTGGTTATTTTCCTGCCAATTTCATTCTGTTATTCCCTCACCTTTTCACTCCTTCACTCATTTCCTCAGCTTATTCCCCCATTCCCTAAGTCCCATCTTCCCAAAAAAATCATCTATCCCTATCCCCAATTCCCATTTCCCAAACGCTTACTGCAAATCCCCAAACCCTAAAATGTTGTCCCTAAACTTAATATCACTCCCTAATCCCCTGTTTCTCTAACAAAACCCTGTCCCAACGGTCCCAAAATCCCCATACTCTCTCCCTCCACAGTGCCTCATATCCTTTTCCCTTGGTGGCAGAAAATCAGAAAACACCATAAATTCCTAATACTCATTAAGAAAACACACCCACTAGCAGAGATGGAGTCTGATCCTTCATATGATCGTGAAGAAGAGACACACAATGATTCTCCTATAGAGGTACATGCACCCAGGAGGGCTCATAAAGGTGGCAAACATATTCGAGAAGAACCTACTACTCTTGCTGAGTTACAGGCCTGCCCTCTCGCCATCACTTGTTTCCAACATCAATCCTGCTATGAGTTCTGTGAGATGGTTGCTAGAATTCAGTTTCACCATGAGTTGACCCGTTTTTTTGTGGTTCATTTACATGATGGTCAAGCCACTCTAGCTGGTGTAACATTCACTTTAAGACCAGAATCTATTTCTCTAGCAATCGATATTCCTAATATTGGAGAGAAATGGAACAATAGACAGGCAACATTATGAACCATACATCAAGCCCGGTTATTTGAGACAACTCAGGAGAGTTTTTCCTTTTCGGTACCTGAACGATTCTTATGCTCCTTTGATGAAACTGGTAATGAAGTATTTCAGCAGTGAGGGCCGATTTTCCCATTTATATGCCTATCATATCAGGTTATTGATGCATTTTACCAAGGTGAGAATGATGAATCTCCCCTACTTCATGTGCCAAAATATCGAGAAGATGACTGCTCTAGTACAACACAAGACTCCTCAATAGCAGTCCAACATTATATATCACTTTGCTCTCATTAAGATTGTGGTCATCCATCAGCTTGGTTTGCAGGGCATCACTTGAGAGGACTTCATTTCTCGTGAGTTTTTCATATCTCCTCAGGGACCTCCAGAGGCTTTGGATGAGACAAGTGAACCTTCATATCAGCATGAGGGTCATGAGACACAAACCACTAGTATGCCGATGTTTATCACCTATCAGAAGGGCACTAGACGGTTGTTTGCAACAACCAAGTGAGTATTATCTCCACCCAGAGTGGAAGGGGTCTCGCTACCTTCATCAGCACAACAGGTTTAAGACAAAGGCAAGACGCCATTATAGGATGAGGGACCATCAGGTGAGCGGGAGACTGATTTCATTCTCATTGAGGGTGATGATATTGATATGGGCCCACAAAGCACAAATCTCAAAGAAGTCATCTAAGAGTAGCAGGTGGAAATCAATTCCTTGTCCCTCAACTTGGAAAGGGCTAAGTGGATAATAAAGTACCTGGAGCAAAGAAATAAGTAGCTTGAGGATCAGCAAGCGATTATGGAGTTGCAAAACATTCGGGAAAACCGCCAAACTCCTAAAAGGAGGAAGATGAAATTCACATCGCTTGAGCAAGAGATCAATGCCGATCGGGAATCTTCGCTTGAAAGAGTCAATATCTACTTAGAAAAATTGTTGGAGAAGGCCAATAGGGAGAAGACATTGTTGAGGCACATGGTTTATCATTACATGGCGAGAAACAAAGTTTGCAAGGCAAGAATCAGAAGCTTAAAGGCAAAATTGAAGAGGGCATCAAGGAGGCGAAAGGAGCAAGATAGACTTCAGATCTTGGCTGAGGCTTCCTTGGCCCAGCACAACACTTGATGGAGAAGACTCAGCCCAAATTTCAAAAAATTTGGGACACTTTTTGCATTTTTGACATTTCTGGGCTAAAACACAAAATTTTCTCCCCTATGCGCCGCGCCAACTGGTTCTCGCTTTTGATAGGAGTCTCCAAATGACAAAAACTAAACATTTATGGATTTGGCATGGAAAAATATTCTTGCCTACCAATGGCCAAGAAATATTGACAGGATTTGAGCCCTCAAAAAGGTCAAAAACACTCAAAAAATGACCTTACTGCCCCTATTTTGACACACAAGAAGTAGTGTTGGGAAAACAGAATTTTGGAGGGGAAAATGGAGGCAAAATTTAAAAATTCTACTTGGGTTGGAAAGTAGACAAGTAGACCTTTCCAACAAGCACACTTGGAGTGGATTTGGACCCCATTAAGGCCTTCAAAAGTGGCTCCAAACAGGCGCTATGCATAGAGAAATCAGCGTGGCGCATAGGGGAAATTTTGCTCAGTTTGACCAAGTATACTCTGTTTTTCGCCTAGCTTTTGACAGTTTGACTTTTTCTCCTTCTTAATGTCAAACTTGTGATGTAATTTCATGTAAATGGATGGATCATGATGTAAATATGCCAACTTTTTACTTATGGAGGTAGATTCATCTATCAAAAAGTTGTTTGAAACTGAATGAATCAGTTCCCTTGTTTCTAGAGGCATGTTGTTCCACTACCTAATTTCTAGATCTCAATTTAGAATTAGTTGGAACAAATCCTAAACATGTGAGCTCGACCCCTAGAGGCTAGGATGAGCTATGGTTTGTCTATATTATGTGGTTTTTTAGTCATTAACATGGTTGGACTTTTGAGAAAGTAAGGAGCTTCATTGTATACTCATATCAGCATTTCGGCTAAAGAATTGAGACCAGGGTTTGCAGCACTCTTTGGATTTATGTGGCATTGTGTTTTGGTACATTGCTTTATTATGTAATTGTGAATTTACTTATGTGTTATGTATGCCATTATCTATCTTGCTTCTTCTTAAGTAAATCAAACAAGGGAAAGGGTAGAATCCATTGAAATTGCAGTGCTCTACCTAGGGTTTGCTTTAGTTTTTTATGTTTTCAGCTGTTTGAAGAGGATCCATGGCTTCTCTTGCCCTCTTCAGCTCCTCACCTATCTAATCTGTCCATCTCATTCGATTTGAAGTGTCAAAACTAGTTGCCTACCTTGCCCCATTGAGATCTCTGCAAGCCTGAGCCTCATTCCCTGCACCCAAGATCTGCCTTTCCCTTAGAGCCAACAAAAACATCATTTTATTCAATCAAACTTCTTGCACACATACCTAGCCTAAGATCAATGGTTATATCAATCGTCTCAAGCCCTTAGTGATCATATTTTTGCTGAGATTGACAGGAGAGAGCCCTCTCCTGACCTGGTAGGGCTAGCTACCAGGTTAAGCGTGGTTTGATGTTGTCCTAGATCCTACCTTTCTCAGCTTGAGGTAGATTTAGGCCCTAGCATGCACCATTGGAAGTAAGAATCGACTTGACTAAAATATGATAACTATATGCAAATATGAGATAGACATTCAAGCAATTGCCAAGAAATAGGGGAAAGGCCCACATGAAATACAACACACCTCAATATATATGAAATCTGACCACACCGGGTGTAATTACAATGCAACAAGCACAACTTGATAAGCGAAGGTAAGGAACTATCCTAACATATAGGATCCCAATGGTCCAATAGGGGCGACTTAACAACATTTGAGTCCAAACATCAATTCGACCCATAATTCCCATACCGTAAACCACAAAGAAACTTACATTTGTGTAACCAGAAAGAGAGTCGAAATCAAACTTAGAAGGTCTACAAAGTTGCAGAATTACCAGGAAGAAGAGATCACCAGAAGATGAATTCCATAATCCACCTCAAGTCTCTACATACTGTATCCTCTATGAGTGATTGAGCCTCGAGATTGTCCTGAATATTCACAACTTGAATTCCCAATGCCCTTTCTGAGCACCCTCCCTCAAAGATTTAGAGCACAATTTCCCTCAGTGTAGTTGGCACATGGTTTCCTTCTAGTGTAATAAGATGGTGGGATAGTTCTCCTAGTTGCTCAGTTGCCAAAATTCCAAACTTGATTAGAAATATAATGAGCTCAAGCCCAAAACCCGCTAGAAAAGCTAGCCAAGTCTCATTTCCACAAGCAACAATCAAATTTTCCATAGGGATGTTGTACATACATGCTTGTTGTGCCCCTTTTCTCCTTCATTTGGCTCTCCTCATGGTTTTTGAGGGGTGATATATTCTCATGCAATTGCATGCATGGGGGTGGCCACGCCACAACCTCCATTTAATTTTTTTGCTATCACAAGGTGGCAAGCACATGGCCCCAAGCTGCCAAACTCCTCGGTCCTCACCCCCATTGAGGGAGGTAATCAAATTTTATCACTATGAATTTTAAGTGAATGATTCACATATTGATAGAGAGATTCTTTCGATCATTATCACAAGGGAAAACATTGCTTTATTTTGTTGGTTTTTGTTTTGACCATCAATATGCAACAAAATAATTTGAAGAAAAATATAAGTAACTTGTTTTCTAAACCAATTTGGGAAGATTTTATAATGAGCTATATCTGGCTCTCTAAGTTTAAGCATAATATTTCTAAATTCTAAGAAAATGTTATATGTTTGTATTATAAATATTAGGCCAACCTTCTTGATAAGACATCCATCTCTAAATACTCATATATAATTATTCTCCCTTAAAAACTCCAAGCCTACATTAAAATTATATACAATGATTATATATATATATATATATATATATATATATATATATATATATATATATAATATATATATATATATTAAAATACCCTTTGAATACTATTGCCATTTACATTAACAATATAATGATTATCTAGTAAAAACTTCCTTAAACATTCATTCAAACTTCTACTTTAAAATTACATTTAAATATATTTCTATAATGTTTAAAATTAATGAAATAAAAACATACTCTCAATTTTTTTATGATAGTCCTTTAAAATTCAAAGGATTTGAAACCATAAATAAAGATATTACATATAAGAAATAAAGATTCAAAGTAATAAGTTCATATTAAAGTCAATAATTGGGAAAAAAAAAGTTAACAAATTTGATTTATAACTTTAATGTATTATACTTTTATCTCAGTTCCAATTTGATTTATATCTTTAATGTATTATACTTTTGTCTCAATTCATCAATTTGATTTATATCTTTAATGTATTATACTTTTGTCTCAATTCATTACATTAATGAAATATGAGAAATAATCCATTTTCAACAATATAATATCTTGTGATTACACATTTATTTAGGTAAGGACAAGAAATCACCTCAAATATGAAAAATAATTCATTTTCAACAAGAAGTTGTTTATAATGCGATTTTTTGGAGATTCCGGTGACGGAATCCGGCGGAAGAAATGAAGTTAAATCTTGATTTTTAACAGTTAAAATGGTTTTTTAACTGCATAGTTGGATTCAACGCCTGAAAAACCCCTGGGAGCCATTGATTATGTAGAAACTAGCTATCAAACTTGGGATTCCAATGAATTGCTGCCGGATTTTGACCGGAAAAATCCGCCAGAAAAACTTTCAAAAAATCGCGTTATAGACTACTGCTTTTCAACACCATAATGGCCTCACCTCCATTCGGGATGAAAATGAAGTAAAAATATTATTTAGGATTTGGTAAGTTTGTAATTTTCAGATTTTTTTTGAGGTAATAAAATAAGGTAACAATCCAAGGAATTCAGTAAAAGTGAAAGTTTTTTTTAATGTAGACTACTAATGAATTATTACAAGTTATGTGGCTTTTTTTGAATGATGGCCATAAGTTTACTGGATGACAGTAATTGAGTAATTTAATTTAAATTCAATTTTAGTGTAAATGATTTTTTACATTGATTTGAAAATTTCAGCTATGTAAAGTTTGAAGTGATGATAGTTTTGATTTGTAATTATATTTGCGATTTTAAGCGAGCATTATAGTAGATTTTTTCAGTAAATTTTTATTTAATTAATAATTTTTTTATTTAAATTATAGATTTAAAAAATATTCTGGAATCTGAAATATAAAAATTATTCTTAAATATTCTTAAAATCTAAAATCTAATTAAATTTAATTTTAATAAACATTAATTTTACTTATGCCATATTTAATAAAGTATCTTGGACAGTCATTAAATTTGCTTCAATTAAAAGCCATAAAATATGTTGGCAAGCACTCAACATTAAATTTGGCATGTTGTTTTCTATGCGATGATAAATTCCAACTTTGTATAATGCACGTGAGAGTGCATGCTTTGTTGGTTGGTGCGGTTGGTTTGGTTGGTTTGCTCGGTGGCCGACTATGTTTGATTCTTGCGTGATGCAAACATATTTGTATTGGATTTTTTTTGGGTGATATTTGTATTTATGATGATGTATTGGTGACGTTTTTGTTTGTTATGACGATATTTGTACTTATAATAATGTATATATATTTGTTTCAGCGATATGTTATATAATGCTTTTTTAACGGGATCTTTTTCACAACTTTGTATAATGTGTATATATACTTGCTTCTGCTATATGTTATATGATGCTTCTTCAGGGAAGATCTTTGTATAAAGTCGGAGATTCAGAAATGGCAGAAAAATTGAACGTAGAGAAGCTGGAAATAGTGAAAAGATTTAAGAGAATTCATTGATAGAAAAAAGTTATGCATTATTTCCTTCTGTGCAACGTCTAGTCTATGATTATTTGATTTGAAAGGAGTTTTGCCAAGAATACACGTGATTTGTCTGGTGCAGATACCAAAGGTAAGTTTAGCATTTCTGTTTGAATTCCAGGAATATTTTTAAATTTGAATAATTTTTATTTTAATAGTCAGATTTCAAGAAAATCCCAGATTATTATTTTATCTATTAATTGCTTAATTTAGGTTGATAGTAGATTTTAAGAAGATTCTGGGATTTTCTTGAAATGGGAAGAAAAAGAGAGAAAGTTAATCTAATTCCGAAATATTCTTAAAATCTGCAATAAACATAAAAATACTAATTCATTAATTCAAATAGTTTATAACAAAGATAAAAGCCTAGACACTTATGAACATTTTATAATGGGTTCTTGAGACTATAGTGTGGTAACAAGACAGCTCATTAACCCCTGAGATTAAGTCGATTACAAATTCCCTGAGAAAATCAGACTTAAGAATACCTTTCATTAACTTCTGAATAGGCTCTTGAGACTATAGTGTGATAACAAGACAGCTCACTAACCCTGAGCTGAAGTATATTACAGATTAACCCCTGAGCTTAAGTAGATTACAAATTCCCTGCGAAAATCAGACTTAAGGATGCCCTTCATTAACTTCAAAATCAGAAGTGACAAAAATATGAGAGAGCATTTTGGACTGATATATATTTTTTTACCCTCCACTAGTGTTGCCGCTTGGCAATGTAGAAGACACAGCTTCTTGGGCAACTCTTTCATTAGTAATCAGATCAGGGTTTCCCAGAGTGGTATCTTCAAATGGGAATTTCCCATCAATGATAAAAAACGGTGTGTGGGTGTTTGGCATGCCAAGGCTTCACAATAAGGTGTGTGGGTGTTTGGTATGCTAAGAATTCACAATAAGCAATTGCTTGGGCGATCAATGTGGAACAGCTGCTATCAATGCTCTTAATTTCACAGAGAATTGGAGTACCCTATCTTATGGAAGATGACAGTGTGGTCCCTCGCTGTGATATTGGATTTTAGTGAAATCATTTAGCAGGACTTTGATCATTTGGAAAAATCATTTATCAGGATGACAGCGTGGTTCCTCGCGGTGATAATGGATTTTAGTGAAATCATTTAGCAGCGCTTTGATCATTTGGAAAAATCATTTATGAAGATGACAGTGTGGTCCCTCGCTGTGATAACGGATTTTAGTGAAATCATTTAGCAGAGCTTTGACTATCTAGAAAATACATGGTTACCATGGATAAAGGTGGGTAACAGTCAGAGATTTTTGTCATGGAGGAGCCCTTCGGATCGCAGTCCTGGGCCCTTCACCATTTGGATCCAGCAGTTTGAGCTGATATGGAAAAATCAGTATGCGGAGGAAATGGTCAAGACAATTTGGATGGTTCCTTAATACGGTGGCTGGACTTGAATTATGGAAAAGTTAGTGGATGGACATCTATTTCCATAAGATGAATATTTTAGAGTGTAATTAAAAGTTATATATATATTTGATTAGCTGAAAGAGTTAAAGCTGTTACGTTAATATGGTCATTTTTGGGACTTGATATGTGTGATTGTGGTATTGAGTTTGTGGTATTACATGTAGTTGAAGTTTTTAAAAAGCTTTGAGATTCTTTATTATAATGTGCCAGAGTTAAGCTTAAGGATGACTTACTTGGACAAGTGTGTTGGCCAACTTTAAGTCAAAGATAGTAATATATTTATTGTTAAACGATTTTCCCTCATTGGGGTTTCTTGGGATTTCCTAGGTTAAATTATGTGTAGATGGTTTATGTGTGTTTCGCTTTATAATTATTTTTCTTCTAGCATAGTTTTAAGAAAGAGACAAACAGGAGAAGTTGCTACTTGGCTAAGAAAGCACTATAGCTTTTGGTAAGCCTCTAATGGGCATATAGTAGTGCATGGATGACTTGCTTGTAGATTACATGAGATCGTTAGTTTAGTAGGCAGATGCAAAGGTAAAGACAAAAGTCAACAT
The DNA here is from genome assembly GCA_000404065.3 of Pinus taeda. Lineage (NCBI taxonomy): Eukaryota > Viridiplantae > Streptophyta > Pinopsida > Pinales > Pinaceae > Pinus > Pinus taeda. The sequence continues at coordinate 76,486 of APFE030067846.1, read as the reverse complement.
ATATGGAAACCATTTCAAGATGTTGATTGTGAAGTCGAATGAGGAGAGCACCTTGTGTGAGAAAGTGTGGAGGCTAGAGGATGGTGGCTTAAGCACTAGGATATCACATGATAATAATAATAATATTATTATTATTATTATTATTATTATACTTTGGAGATGGATTTTTTTGTTTAAACTACATATAAATGGGCATACGACTAAGACCTAGTTAGGCATGTGTATCCCTTCCGGTAAAGTCTAGAGACAGACCTAGGTGATAGGGGAGGAAAGCACGTACATTTTATGGATTAGATCCTATAAATTTCCCTAGTTAAGTTTAAAGAGGTGATTGTTAGGTAAGCTTGACACAGTTAAAGAGTTAAGGTTGTTAGGTCAACAATGGTGGTTTTCAGCACCTATTATGGGTTACCTGCAATATTACATGTACTTAAAATCTTTTGAGTGAGCATAATGATCAAGAGCATGTGTTTCCTCCTAAGAGGACACTTGTTCAAATCCAAAGGGGGGTAGAGTATGTACATCTCCATAGACTTTAGCAGTCAAATAATTGCGGTGGGTTCCTTGTCCCACAAACAAGGGGTCTCATAGACCAATGGATTCTAGTGAAATCATTTAAGAAAGCTTTGACAATCTGGAAAATGCATGGTTACCACAGATAAAGGTTAGTTTCCTCATAGAGGAGCCCTTTTGATCCCAGTCCTGGGCCCTTCACCAGATAGATCTAAACGAAGCTCAACAATTTGTGCTGATGTGGAAGAATCACACACCTATTTTGTTCAATAATTGACAATCACTAGAATTTATGACTTGTAGCTCAAATGCTTCCAAGTAAAACCTATGATTTCAAATCTTTTTAACTTGTCAATGGTGACGTTTTAGAATTTTTGCTAATTGTCAAATATGTTTTAAAAACCAAAAACAATTTTTTATAATTTTCACTAATTTTCAAACATTAAAAAAACTAGAAACTATTTCGAGGAACGTCAAATTCCAGGCCTGGATGGCATAACAGAGTGTCTAGAAACTACGACGGTCAAAATCTAAGCAAGTACCCCAGAGCAAATGGAATTTGGAGGAAATGGTGTTCTTGAAATAATGCTCGAGAAAATTTGGATGGTTCTTTAGTATAGTGGATGGACATGAGTTATGGAAACGTTAGTGGATGGACATCTATTTCTATAAGATGAATATTTCATAGTGTAATTAAAAGTTATATAAATCTGTCTGGTTAAAAGAGTTAAAGTTGTTACATTAATATGGTGGTTTTTGGGACTTGATATGGGTGACTATGGTACTGAGTTCTGAGTTCGTGGTGTTACATGTAGTTAAAGCTTTTAAAAAGCTTTGAGATTATCCATTACAATATGCCAGAGTTAAGCTTAAGGATGGCTCACTTGGACAAGTCAGGGTGTTGGCCAACTTTAAGTCAAAGATAGTAATATATTTATTGTTAAATGGTTTTCCCCTGTTGGGATTTCTTGGGATTTCCTAGGTTAAATTATGTGTAGATGGTTTATGTGTGTTTTGCTTTATAATTATTTTTCTTCTAGCATAGTTTTAAGAAAGAGACAAAAAGGAGACGTTGCTACTTGGCGAAGAAATCACTATAACTTTTGGTAAGCCTCTAAGGGGCCTAGAGTAGTGCATGGATGACTTGCTTGTAGATTACATGAGATCGTTAGTTTAGTAGGTAGATGCAAAGGTAAAGACAAAAGTCAACATATATGGAAACCATATCAAGATGTTGATTGCAAAGTTGGATGAGGAGAGCACCTTGTGTGAGAAAGTGTGGAGGCTAGAGGATGGTGGCTTAAGCACTAGGATATCACATGATAATAATAATAATAATATTATTATTATTATTATTATACTTTGGATATAGAATTTTTTTTGTTTAAACTACATATAAATGGGCATACGACTAAGACCTAGTTAGACAGGTGTATCCCTTCTGGTAAAGTCTAGAGATAGACCTAGGTGATAGGGGAGGAAATCATGTGCATTTTATGGATTAAATCATATAAATTTCCCTAATCAAGTTTAAAGGGGTGATTGTTAGGTAAGCTTGACATAGTTAAAGAGTTAAGGTTGTTAGGTCAACAATGGTGGTTTTCAACCCTTGTTATGGATGACCTGCAGTATTACATATACTTGAAATATTTTGAGTGAGCGTAATGATCAATAGCATGTGTTTCCTCCTAAGAGGACACTTGCTCAAATCCAAAGGGGGGTAGTGTATGTACATCTCCATAGACTTTAGTATTCAAATAATTACGGTGGGTTCCTTGTCCCACAAACAAGGGGTCTCATACACCAATGGATTCTAGTGAAATCATTTAACAAAGCTTTTACCATCTGAAAATTACATGGTTACCATAGATAAAAGGTTAATTTCCTCATGGAAGAGCCCTTCTAATCCCAGTCCTAGGCCCTTCACCAGATATATCTAAATGAAGCTGAGCAATTTGTGCTGATGTGGAAGAATCACACACCTATTTTGTTCAATAATTGACAATCACTAGAATTTATGACTAGTAGCTTAAATGGTTCCAAGTAAAACCTATAGTTTCAAATCTTTTTAACTTGTAAGTAGTGACGTTTTATAATTTTTTCTAAATTTCAAATATGTTTAAAAAACCAAAAACCACTTTTTACAATTTTCCCTAATTTTCAAACATTTAAAAAAACCAAAAACCATTCTAAAGAATGTTAAATTCCAACGCTGGATGGCATGACAAAGTTTCTAGAAACTACGATGGTCAAAATCGAAGCAAACACCCCATGGGAGATGTAATTTGGAAGAAATAGTGTCCTTGAATCAATGTCAAGACAATTTGGATGGTTTTTTAATATGTTAAATGGACTTGAGTTATGGAGAAGTCAAGGACATTTTCTTCTATAATAGGAATATCTCATAGTGTAATTGAAAGTTCGGAAAACTTGATTTGGTGAAAGAGTTGAAGATGTTAAGTCAACATGGTGGTTTTTGGGACTTGGTATGGGTGATGTGGTATTGAGCTCGTGGTATTAGATGTAGTTAAAGCCTTTAAATTAAAGTTCTGAGATTCTCCATTGTAATGTGAAAAAGTTAAGCGTAAGGATATTTCACTAGGACAAGAGAGGGTGTTTGCGTGCTTTAAGTGAAAGATAATAATATATTTTTCGTTAAATGGTTTTTCCCCATTGGGATTTGCCAAGGTAGATCATGTGAACATGGTTTATTGTGTGTTTCTTTATAATTATTTTTCTTTTAACATCATTTTAATTAGTAACCAGTGGCATCATAGCCAAAAGTAGGGACGAAAAGGAGAAGTTGTTACTTGGTGAAGAAAGATCTGTAACTTTTGGTCAAGTTGTGAAGGAGCCTAGAGTGGTGCATGGATGACTTGCTTGTAGATGACATGAGATTGTTAGTTTAGTAGGTAGATGCAAAGTCAAAGACCAAAGCAATATAGATGGAAACCAGATCAAGATGTTGGTTGCGATACAACTAGATGAGGAGAGCACCTTGTGTGAACATGTGTGGAGGCTAGAGGATGATGGCTTAAGAGATAGGCTAACATATAATAATAATAATATTAATTTACTTTAGAGATGGAATTTTTTGTTTGTTTAAACTATATATAAATGGGGATACGACTAAGACCTAGTTAGGCATGTGTATCCTTCCTGGTAAAGACTAGACATATACCTAGGTGATAGGGGAGGAAAGCATGTGTGTTTTATGGATTAGATCCTAAGAATTTCCTTAGTCAAGTTTAAAGAGGCGATTGTTAGGTAAAATTGACTCAATGAAAGAGTTAAGGTTGTTAGGTTAACAATGGTGTTTTTCAACACCTATTATGGGTGACCTATAGTATTACATGTACTTAAATCTTTTGAGTGAGCATAATGGTCAAGAGCATGTGTTTCTTCCTAAGAGCTCACAGGTTCAAATCCAAAGGGGGGTAGAGTATGTACATATCTATAAACTTTAGTAATCAAATCGTTGCGGTGGGTTCCTTGTCCCACAAGCAAGGGGGTCTCATACACCAATTTAGTGTTTAGCTTGGTTTAGCCCCCTTAGCTACTTTTAAATCGAAGATAATAATAACTATATTGTTAGATAATTCCTCCCTCCCTAAAATTTTCCAAAGCAAATCACTAATTATTAAAACTAAAATCATAATATATTTTTTTTCAACTTAAGAAATCATGACGCAGATTTGACACATATATAGTCTTACCCGGGATTGAACCACATAACGTATAGGAACTAAAACCTCCCCACCCAATAATTAAACTACATCCTCGAAACTAATATTATTTACATTATAAAATTCAAACCAAACAAACAATATCAAATGATCCTCCTATATTTACTCAAATAATTTCTACTAAAACATTAACCTAAACAAGAAGCTTAAATAAAACAAAAGAAAGAATGATGATGTAAATGCCCTGAGATCCAATAGTCATGGAGTAAAGTCAGCCCTTAACTTTATTCCATACTATCATATGTACAGAGTTTACTATCAACGTAAAAGTGGCCATACAAAAACAAACGATCACACAAAATAATTAATAAATAACCATTTTTGGAATGGCCATGGATTCAGGGCCTTTAGCATGGTTTCGTTCATATGTTTTGTGAGAACAGGAGCCAACTGAGTACTCGGGTGGAACCTGGTAGGTAGCTTTGGAAAAAACAAAAGAGTGTTTCTGTGTACAGAGAATTCATTCTGGTAGATCCAAAAGGTGAGGATATAACTAACATCCAGATCCAAAAGGCGAGGATATAACTAAGGAGGATGTTGGTCCAAATTTAAGAGAAGACGTGAGGCTGTTGAGGTATGATTCAGAGGTTATCCTGATCTTGAAAAGGATACCAATAGACATGACAGTTTGAAGCAGGAGACATATTCCAGATATCACAACTAAGCTTTGATCTTGTCTACCTTTCCACATCACCAGTGGCATTATTATATATGCGTTGAAAGCTTCGTTTGAATGTGGGAACAGTCTTAATTGTGATTGATAGAGCTTGGATGTTATCTGGAATAGTTTTCTTCTGAAAGTGGTTCATACTCTGGAATAGTCAAATATATAATATGAAGTGTCAAATATCAATGCTTTATAATATCAAGAGTCAAATATATATCTCTTGTATGAAGGAAACCGATGATGAAAGAGATAACAAAATATTACTCCAACCCGGACAAATTGGCCAAAACTCTCCAGGGTCAAGTTTTATGGACAAATTTCCCTTAGTAAAGAAAAATTGGAAGTGAGAATTTTGACATAATTTTAATCAAAATTAGAGCAAAAATTGGCCTACAAGTGAGGCACTTTGAGTGCAAGATATTCAATGTTTAGAGGAATATTTTATAGTATAATAACAATAATAACTTATTATTAAGGTTGTGACATAACTAGACACCAAATTGATATATGAGATTACTTATTTATGCAATAAGGGACCCTCTATGCAAATATTTGATTGCTTAGTAAAGTGGACGAAAAATATCATCATTATTATCATAAAGTAATTCTTAAAAAATAAATACATAAATTTATATTTATAGTATTTACTTGATAAAATACTTCCTTTAACCTCTATTTAAAAAGTGTTTTTTCCTTTTCCTAAACTTATAAAAAAGGTGTACATAAAAGATGGACATTCAGAGGCTCAAGTTGAAGCTCACACAAATAATGTAAACTAGATTACCCCCCATAGAATGCCAAAAAGTGTGCAGGGAGGCCATGTTCATAGGGCTACATGAAATATACTAAAATAAGTAATTAACGACCTAAAATTCTAGCAACCATTCCATGCGAGGAGACTAGCAACAACTTGGGATAGAGACCAAAGATAAGTGAGGCTACAAATCATTTAGATTTGACCAACACGAGTCATAAATCACCGTCACAAGTTGGTGCTAGTTCTTAAGAGCATATTGGCTCCACTAAGCATAACTGGATGAGCCTATTTCATGAGCAATCCCTTAGTCAACTTCCAATAGCATGCCATAAAGTAGCATGAGCCTTGAGAGCGAAACCTTAAATTACAAAACTCATAGGTCACAACTTAATGCACAAATCAAGATTCCACCAATGGTTATCCACTAAAGACACCTTTAAATGTGGGCCTTGTAGAAGCAGGACCAAGAAAAAACTTCCATGCACAAACACTAATAGGGATGTGAACATATGCGACATCAACATGAGTAAGTAGCAACTCATAGCATAGAAAAATCCTTTAGTATTTGCAGTGTATATCATATTTCTCCTATGTTGGGGTATGTTGCATTCAAGAGTTTATAAAGATCTCATCAGGTCTCACGTAGGCCATCATTTGACCCTCTTCCATATATTATTAGGGGCACATAAGACTAATTTTTTTCACTACTAGACCTTCACAACAATTTGGAATCATTTTCTATTTTTAACATTTTTCTTTTTGTAGTAAGTCTAATTTTAGTAGGGAGCGACATATAGGATGACATGTAGTAGTGATTGGCACTAATTGGGCTATGGCATGGTAGTTTTTTTTCAATTAATGCACATTACCTTGTCCCTAAGGTCCCTAGTTACTAATGCACATTGCCTTTCTTATTTTTGGAGACCAACTTATCCACTCATCTAGTAATCTTATTTGTTGATATTTAGTCTTATTTGGAGTTTACATGGGTAGTTGTTACATGTGAGAGTTATCACATTTTGACTCCCCTTACTTTTAGTTAACCCTATCATTATATATGTTTCTAATTTAGGGTTTTCCACTCCACCTTTGGCTTACTCGTTATTTTATGAATCTACACTAGTTAGTTGAGTGCATGCACAAGTGAACCCCAATCTACCTCAAATTGTTTTTCTCTCAGGGAGGGGTGATTTATTAAGTTAATGTTTAGCAATAATATCATGTCATAATTTCATGAGTAATTTGACTTGTCACTTTAGATACTTAGTAAAAAATTTCAGTAGTTTTATCCTCTGTTCTCACTTGTTTTATAGTAGCTAGTCTAGTATCTTTTCATAACTAGCCCTTGTGCTTATGCTTACAATCCGACATGGTATCAGAGAATTACTAAGTTTGTGAATAATACTGATATTTTATTGCAAATTTGACAAATTAGAATTACCTAGAGAGGATGGACTGACTCACTACGATCCTCACTCCTTTCAATTACTTTGATTGGAAGCCAAAGACCTGTTGACACGAGAGTTGGCACACCTGGTCAACAAAGGAGAAACAACCCATAGAAAGATTCTTCACACAACCCCAACAGTTTGGGATGTTTTTTCTCGATGGGTTTTAAGGCTCCATTAACCTTTGGCCTCCTCCTCTTGCGAAGAAAAATGTAGGGAGAAAAACTAGCCCGAACTAAACTACACTTAAAGTTATCCTAAATTATAGATCATGTAAACCAATACTTGAGTATGAGTCAAGATATTCTAGAACTCGTAATGTATAAATAATTCTAATTTATATATTCTATTTATAAATTAGAATTAAAATTTAAGATACAATAACTATTGTTATAAAGTTAGAATATTTTACAACAATTTATAATGTTATAGTACAATAAATGAACTGACCTATAACATAAACGAACTAGCTGAGCATAAAGAAATTAATATTTTTAAAAGATAAAAAATTTCCCTTAAAGCAAAATAAAGTATTACTCCTAATAAAATAAACAAAAAAAATATTATCTCTTTCCTTAATGAAGCTAAAGGCAGAGCAAGAAATTGGAATAATGCAAGAGACTCATCCTAAAGGTTGAACACAATATAATTGCGTTTTCCTTTGCAGATTTATTTCAGAGTAAGAAAATAAACAAATACAACTATCTTTCCTATTTTCTAATCTACTCTTGGCCAAGGATCTTTTCCCTTTTATTTTAGATGGAAGAGGAACATAAATCAACAATAGCTTATAAAATAGTTCTCATACTTTAATCAACAATTGATGAATCGAACCAGTAAAAAAATGACTCAATATTAAGATAAAAGAAGAGTTATCGTTCACTGAAGCCAACACCGCATCATATTCATATAAAGGGATGGTATTAGATTAACTTGTTCATAATCCAAGTAATTCAAAATCAACAATCAAACTACTCCTCCTAGAATTAAAATTACTAAAGAAAAGCAATTGATCTTTTTTTAAATGGAAGTAAGAATCTGAATAAGTGCAAAACAACCAACCAAGTAATGAAATTAAGACAATGTTTACTTGAGAATCAAATCACCGAGAAAACAATGTAATATTTCGTTAACCCCAAGCTATAACAAAATTAAATCATGACCATGGAAGCATAATAAGACAAAAAGTAGATGGAATCAAAACACATCAAACACTTGCAATTAAAATTAAGTCCCCAGTCAGAGATAACAACATCATCATGTTTAGAAAGTATAGTCATCTTTCACCCTCTCGAGGCATCCCCCCTCCCTTCAAAATGAGGAATTTATATAATCATTTTTTTCCCTAAATAATAACACACTATAATTATAAAACTGTCTTTTACAAAAAACAGTAAGGAGTCTCATCTTTTGACCTCATGGCCAATCAACATATAATATAAAATCAACTAAATAACTCAATAAATATCCTTTCTAACATCTCCATGGACTGAAGGCATGATGGTAAACTTGTCCCAGGATCATGGGGACAACATGTTTAGCCGACAAATATCACCTGTAACCAATTCTATAAGAAACACTTATAACAAGACTTAATAAAAAGAGAGGGTTGTTACAAAACCTTTGATTCTATAAAACCCTTCTTTAATTTAGAAAAAGAGACATCAAATGAAATCGTGACTAATTCAATTGAAATATATTAATAAAAACCTGTATTTAGCACCTTGAGTTTATGGAGAAATTATGAGCTTAACCTTTGACGATTTTGTTACAATATCAACATTAGAGACTTGTGAATTTTTTAATAAACTAACAAAATTTTGTTGCCTAATCATTTTATTTAACCTATAGGTATGCCTAAGTTGCTCATTTTCTCTAACAAGTTGTTCAATTAGACCATTTAACTGAGACACTGTGAAAAGGAATTGCTGGTACCGGTAAAGATTTTCCAAAGTTTCTGAATGAACTTTGTCAGCTTTACTGTCTAGTTCTAGTGGGATGTTGACAGCATAAGGAAAACCACGATTGTTTGTAGCTTTTGACTTAGCCCTTTTAGGTTGACTATCATCAAGATTAACCAAACTATGATCTGTTGGCTGCGGAGCCTGATTATCTTCTTTATTCAGAGGTATCACTGCATTGTACCCCAATTTGTAATGGGGTGGCATTTTGTTCGCCGCCGGGGAGGGGGGCGGGAGACAATGATTTTTATGAGACCCACCTGAAGCTAAAGATAGATGTAAAATTGCCTTGTAAAATATTGTAATTTCATAGTCAATCAGAGCCGTTTATTAGGCAGATGACCTGACGGTAGAAGTTATGTTTAATTTAGGGTTTTTCCCCTAGAAGACAACCCCTCGCTATACATGAGGGAATTGTACTGCAACTATATAAATGTGTATTTTGTGTGAGAAAGGGAAAGGATATTGTGTGAGAGCGAAGAGGAAATTACAACAGATCGACTATAGGTTGTATCTCTTCATTTTGCTGGATAATATAAAAGGAAGGATTGGTTGTTTCTCCGTGGACATAACCCAAAATGGGTGAACCACGTATATATGTGTCTCTCTCTTGTTTTATGCATTTTCTATGTTTATGTTTTTGCAATATTTTATGTGTTTCATTGCTCTATAATATATAATTTTCTAACAACTAGTATCCGAGCCGAAGGTCTATTTGGTTGATAAACTCGCAAGAGAGAAGTGTTCCTGGTTTGAGTGGCAGAAATGGCAGAAGATGGTAGGTTTAAGGTCAAAAAATTTAAAGGCCAAAACTACCAACTATGGAAGATGCAGATGGGAGATTATCTGTATCAGAAAGATCTATACCTACCATTGAGCAGAAAGACAAAGAATTCGACGAGTATGACAGACATAGAATGGGATATTCTCAATAGAAAGACACCTAAAACAATATGGCTGTGACTAGCGGCATCAGTAGCCTTTAATATTTCAAAGGAAACGACAACAGATGGTTTAATGTTAGCATTGGCTAAACTATATGAAAAACCATCAACCTCAAATAAGGTATTTCTTATGAAACATTTATTTAATATGTAGATGTCAGAAAGTGGATCTGTTGCTGATCATTTTAATGAATTTAATATGGTTTCTAGTCAGTTAAGTTTTGTAGGGGTAAATTTTGATGATGAAGTTAGGGCTCTGTTATTTCTATGCTCATTGCCAGAAAGTTGGAATGGTTTAGTTATGGCCATTACTAACTCTATCTCTGGATCTATTACTTTAAAGTTTGATGATGTTGTGGGTGCAATCCTTAGCGAGGAAATGTGAGGGAAAATATCTGGTGATATATCAGGTAATGCTTTGACTGCAGAGACTAGGGGAAGAAAAATGGAAAGGGGAAAGAGCACAGGATATCACTGTAAGTCAAGGAAAGGCAGATCCAAGTCTGTATAAGGGATAGTGCGCTGGAAATGCGGGAAGAAAGGACACCTAAAGAAAGACTGTAAGTCTCGGAAGTGAGAAGAATGAAAGGCGCAACAAGAAAACAATCATGAAGCGAATGTGACAGGTGATGTGTTGCAATATGCTTTGATTCTTTCATTAGAAAATATTATTGATGCTTGGGTGGTAGATTTAGGGGCCTCATTCCATGCCACATCTGATAGGAAACATTTTCATGATTATGTTCAAGGAGATTTTGGACAGGTTCGTTTGGGTGATGATAACCTTGTAAAATTATTGGAATGGGTAAAGTTTTCATAAAAATAGAAGAATGGAAACCAATGTCTATTGAAGGAGGTAAGGCATGTTCTTGATCTGAAGAAAAACATAATTTCAACAAGGTAGTTGGGAGGTGAAGGTTGTGTAACTACTTTTACAGATAAAACTTGGAAGGTCACTAAAGGAGCCCTGGTAATAGCAAAAGGAGAAAATGTTGGCACATTGTATTTATGCAATGGTATTTCTAATTTTGTTAATGCTTTAACCTCTACATGAGAAGATACAACATTTTGGCATCATAGGCTTGGGCACATGAGTGAGAAGGGGATGAAGATTCTTCACGGCATCATAGGCTTGGGCACATGAGTGAGAAGGGGATGAAGATTCTTCACCTAAGAAATTTGTTGCAAGGTTTGAAGCATGTTGATTTGGAATTTCGTGAGAATTATGTTTATGGAAAATAGAAGAGAGTCAGATTCCTCAGAGTTGGGAAAGAAAAGAAGAGCGAAAAATTAGAGCTTGTGCATACAGATGTATGGGGACCTACTTAGGTATCATCTCTCGGTGGCTCTCGTTACTATGTTACTTTTATTATGATGCAACTAGAAAAACTTGGATTTATTGTATTCATCATAAATCTGATGTATTTGATACTTTCAAGAAATGGAAATATTTGCTTGAAAATGAGACAGGAAAAAGGTTGAAGTGTCTCAGATCAGACAATGGAGGTGAATATTGCAACAAAGAGTTTGATAAGTACTATTCAGAGCATGGAATTCACAGAGAGAAGACAGTTCCAGGAACACCACAAGAAAATGGTGTGTCAGAAAGGATGAAAAGGACAATCATGGAGTGTGCAAGGTGCATGAGATTGCATGCAGGACTGCCTTTACAATTTTGGTCAGATGCTGTAGATACTATTGTTTATCTAATTAATGGAGGGCCTTCAAGTTCCTTGGATGAAGGTATTCCAGAGGAGGCATGGACAGGAAAAAAGGTAAACTATTCATTTTTAAAGACTTTTGGTTGTGAAGCCTTTGTCCACATTAATAAAGAAAATAGAACAAAGCTTGATGCAATATCGAAGAAATGTACCTTTACTGGATATGGTGTTAATGATTTTGGTTATCGCTTTTATGATTATGAAAATCACAAAATCATTAGGAGAAAAGATGTCAAATTCAATGAAATGGTTTTGTATAAGGATCAGATGCAAGAAAAGAAACAGGAAAAATAAAACAAAGAATACACAACGTTTGATGAAATCATAGAAAAAGTAAAGGTGCTTGAAAATCATAACGATTAACAGCTAGAACAACAACAACAACATGCACCTCAAACACCTGAAAGTGGTGTTAGAAGATCTACCAGGATAAGTAGACCCCGTGAATGATACTCTCCTTCATTATATTATGTATTGTTGATTGATTCTGGTGAACCATAATGTTACGAAGAAGTAGTGCAAGTAGAAACCAGGAAGAAGTGGGAGCTAACCATGAAAGAAGAGATGGACTCCATGGTACATAACCAGACTTGGGACTTAGTCAGGTTTCCTGTAGGTAAAACATTATTGCAAAATAAATGGGTTTACAGGTTGAAGGCAGAAGATGGAGGTAGAAAAAGGTATAAATCTAGGCTTGGGGTGAAGGGGTTTGCACAGAAAAAAGGTATAGAATTTGATGAGATATTTTCTGCTATTGTTAAAATGAATTTAATTAGAACTATTTTAAGTGTAGTAGCAGTTGAAGATTTACATCTTGAGCAGTTAGATGTAAAGACGACCTTTCTGCATGAGGATTTGTAGGAAGAGATCTATATGCAGTAGCCACAAGGATATGAGGTCAAAGGGAAGGAGAAACTAGTGTGTAGGTTGAAGAAGGGCTTGTGTGGCTTAAAACAAGCTCCAAGGCAGTGGTATCTAAAATTTGACAGGTTTATATTTGAACAAGGTTATATTAGATGTCACTCTGAGCATTCTGTTTATCTCAAAAGGAAAAATGACGGAAGCTATATTATATTGTTATTATATGTAGTTGACATGCTTGTTTCAAGGTCTAACATGTAGGAAATAAATGTGCTCAAAGGAAAATTGGAAAATTCAATTGCAATGAAGGATTTGGGTGCTGCAAAACAAATCCTTGGTATGAGAATAACTCCAGACAAGAAAAGTCACAAATTAATTGTCTCGAAGTGAGTACATACAAAAGGCGATGAAAAGATTTAATATGTAGAATGCAAAATCGGTTACTACACCTTTGGCTAGCCATTTCCAACTAAGTAAGGAGATGTGTCCCAAGAGTCATGAAGCGATGGATTATATGTCTAAAGTTCCATATACATCAGCAGTTGGAAGCTTAATATATGTAATGGTATGCACAAGGCCTGATATTTCACATGTAGAGGGAGTTGTAAGCAGGTACATGAACAATCCAGGAAAAGAACATTGGATGGCAGTGAAACGGATTCTCAGGTATTTGAGAGGTACCACATATCAAGCATTATGCTTGGTGGTTCAAACATTGCTCTACAAGGATATTTTGATGCAGATATGGCAGGTGATAGAGATAATAGGAGGAGCACCGCAGGGCATGTGTTCACTATAGGTGGAACAACTGTCAGTTGGGTTTCAAAATTGCAAAGTGTTGTTGCACTCTCAACAACATAAGCAGAGTATGTTTCTGCTACAGAGGCTAGTAAAGAAATGATTTGGTTACAAAGGTTTATGGATGAATTAGGTGAGAAGCAGGAGGTGGGCAGGTTATACAGAGACAACCAGAGTGCCATTCATCTTGCAAAGAACTCTGCATTTCATTCCAAGGCTAAACATATAAAACTCAAGTACCATTCCATACGTTCAATGTTGAAGATGGACAGTTGAAGCTGGAAAAGATACGCACTACCCAGAATCCTACAGATATGTTAACACAAGTTGTAACCAGGGAGAAACTGAAATTCTGCTCGGTTTCAATTGGTCTTCAAGTATGATGATGAAGATGAGAAATAACTAGGTCCAAAGTGTAGTCATTGTCCAACAAATGAAGCAATGGTGGATTTTCTATAATCAGTCTCCGAGTGGGAGATTGTTGGGTGTGGAGCCTGATTATCTTCTTTATTCAGAGGTATTACTGCATTGGACCCTAGTTTGTAATGGGGCGGTAACACTGCCCATTTGTTCAATGCTGGGGGGCAATGATGATTTTTATGAGCCCCCTTGGTGGGGGTTTAGGGGAAGTGGCCTCGAAACTAAAAATAGATGTAAAATTGCCTTGTAAAATATTGTAATTTCGTATTCAATTTTCCGTTTATTAGGCGGATGATCTGATGGTAGAAGTTATGTTTAATTTAGGGTTTTTTCCCTAGAAGGCAACCCTTCACTATATATGAGGGAATTGTTTTTCATCTATATAGATGTGTATTCTGAGCGAGAAAGAGAGAGGAGACTGTGTGAGAGTGAAGAGGAAATTACAACAGATCGATTGTAGGTTGTATCTCTTCATTTTGCTAGATAATATAAAAGGAAGGACTAGCTGTTTCTCCGTGGATGTAGCCCAAATTGGGTGAACCACATATATATGTGTCTCTCTCTTGTGTTATGCATTTTCTGTGTTTGTGTTTCTGCAATATTTTATGTGTTCCATTGCTCTATAATATATAATTTTCTAACATGGTCAGACGAGAGTTTTTGTTTGTTTCACCAATATCTCGAGAGACTTTTGTTTAATATTTTATCTCTAATATGTGCATCATGTTTGGAACTATACTGGTTATCTACTTGTTCAATTGTAGGTTCCAAGGGAGATGACTTCGAATGATATTTCTCTTTAGAAAACAACATTTAACCCTTTTTCTTAGGTTTATTCTCATTCCCATGCATGAGGGAGTTTTCATCAGGATATTTTCTCTTGCAGAAATATCATGTATGAGGTTTTAAAGCTCCGTCATCTACTGAAAGAGATGGAATAACATTCTGATGAGATTCAAAGTCATTTAAATGTGTAATATCATGCACAAGTGAGGATGGAGTATTCTCACAAGGTGTTCGAGGATCAATTTTCACAGAAGAGAGGGCTTTAACAAAACCATTTCACCCAAGAAATATTTTCCAATCTTGTCCCAATTTGTATAATTGATGCTTAACCAGAATGGTAATTAGAATATGGTAAATCAAAGACCGCTCATAATTTAGTTGTCTTTTCTAATAAATCAAAGACATCTTAACCAAGCTCTTACATAACAAATGAGGCAAATTCAACTTAAACCCTAGGAAAACCATCAACAATCGTATGTGGTAGAGAAACACCAGACCAAAATGACCTTCACAGGTAACATATCTTTGGAAAAACAACAACATGGTCTACCAATGGGTTTCAGATAGGAAACAAACATACCTTTGATGTGATACAAATACCCTTTCTTTTCCAACAACTTTATGCACGAGATATTTGAGGCCTTCCAAATTTTTGACCAAATTTCACCTTTAATAGGAAGATGGGTGGCTTTCGCAATGAAATTGACGTCAATTATCATGTCCACATCTCCTACTCTGGATTTGTGACCAACAAATGAAGCAACGAAGGATTCAACCACACTCTAGTTGAAACCCCGAAAGAGTTGCATGAACTCATACCAACCCATAGTTCTAAATAGGTGCACACCTTCCTCATAAGCCTCAAGCAAGTATGTGCCCACAGTCTTTGTTCAGGTAACTCGTGACATAGCTGGGAGATGGGAGAAACAAATGGTTGAAAACAACAAAGAAGCATATGGCCAGATGAAACCTCAAAACCCTAAGCAACACTCTTGATAGGGATGAACCAAGAAGAGAATGACAAAGTCAAGATAGATCAAACTAGGGAAAATTTGTAATCGTTTGTCTCGATGTAGGAATAATGATGAGAAATCATTACAGAGTACCATGAGGATAGGCCTGAACACGACTATCATTAGATCAATACAGATGGAGGCAATCAAGACCGTAACTCCATTTGAAATATTATCATAACAATACTCTAGACTTACCCTACCTAATATTTTTTATGTTGAGGATTGAGAATTTTTAGAGTGGATTATCCCAAGACTGAGGCCATAAAATTAGGTTTCAAAATTACACCATGGTTGAAAGATCTGATTGGATAAATAGAGTGCCAACATTGGATCAACAAACATTAAGCATGATTAACCAATGATATAATACATGATTTAAATATAAATGCATTTAAATTAAACATATTTGTTGAGTATTAAAATAATTAAATAAGCTTTGAAATTATGGTTGCTATGGAATTTCATATTTTGTAGTGACCTTTTCTTTGCAAATATTCAAATGAAAAATTATATTTATAGCCCTTTGGTTATTATTTCCATTGTCATGACAATTGCTAATGATTGCTTGAGCTCCATGCAAAGAAACATAGGTGAGTGAAACACTCATCAAAGAAAATATATAAAGAATAAACTCCACAACTTTAGAAATTAAAGGTGAGCATGAACACTATACATATATATAGAATCAAGCCAAACCAAATCTAGAAAGTAGAAGAGGAACCAGATAAAAGAGGGGCCCATGTCATTAAGGAATGAATGGGAGGGGAGGTAGTTGGCTTGACAATAATTGGTGGCTCATTGGGTCGTACCAATTTTCTCTGCCTGAAATTCATAAAAAGAATTAGCTGGAATCAAAATTTACAAGTCAGAAACTGAATGTACATTTCCTTCAGTTCGATCTGCAAATGAACATGAGCAACAATCAGTTACAGGATATGACAAAAACATTTCATATATATATTCAGAAGGAGCCCAAAATGAAATAGATAGAAATTATGAACAACATCTAAGATAAAAAAAGGTAAAAGAGTTTACTTCAATACATTGGTAGAGACACTGATGCCAATAGGTATCCATAACCTCGACAGGGTTACCATTTAACCCTAGATGTGACATTATCCCATCATATCACAATTAATTCTGACCGAAAACATTTTAAACACATGGAAAGTACATATTTAATTTTGTGTACTCTTCTCTTTTTTTGGAATCATTAATTGAAAGCCAATGTCTAGGCTCGGTGACCTACAAATGACACTGCCATTCATAGGACCTAATAGTTGTGAACATACTTGCTCATGATGAGACCTCCTATCTTATAATCTTGTGACTAGAAGCCATTACCTTGGCTTAGTGACCATATATGGTAATGTTACACTGGTTAAGACCTATGATAATGGTAGGCCAACTCGTAATCAAACTTCCTATCTTCCAATTAATAATTATATATTTTTGAATTACACTATGAAAAAATATTAAAAACATTCAATAGATGGGGAGGCATATTTGCTTCCCTAAGAAAAGTGTAACAACGCCTCCTCTCACATATACCCACTTTCATCGGCTTACTCTGGGTAAACATGAGATGATGGGTTACTCTGATATGAATCAACCTCCTAGATTACCTTAAGGAAATGGAGTCGATACAACTAGACCTTACTGACCTCCCTCATGTGCCACAGGACCTCCACAAGTAACCCAACCCGTCCAGGTGTCAAACCCTTGAGACAACTCACCTTTTCCTTGACCTAGAGCCCTAGTTGCTTCGTTTCCAAGGCCTCCATGTGACTATGTGATCCAGGTGGATATTGGTGGCCACTCTCCTATTCCACTTGGACCCCAAACACTGTCTCTTTCCATTTTTTAGTTTCCTTAATTGTAGCACAATTTACTATTTTGGCAATTTTTCGGGTCCTGAACTTTCGGAGTCATTTTGAGGCCCTAAACGAAGTTTTAAGGGAAAACGGAGAGACCACAAAATTCCCAATATGGCTTGCCATTTTTTTTTGGCCTCCTTTTTGATGAGGTATTATAATTTCCAAATGAAGATCGTATGCCAAAGTTATGATCCTGGGAAGTTTATGACCCAATTTACCCAAACGGGGCCCACAATTTTGGTGCTTCATCTCCTAGTGTTAGGTTTTTGGATGTTTAGGGTTTTCCATTATTTCTCAATAATAAATAGGTCTTTGAGCCTCATTGTAACACAGTTTAGAGACATGTAGCCACCACATCTCTTCTTAGAGAGAAGTTGCCATCGCCCGAGCTAGTTTATTTCCATTATGTTTGTAAGCATATTCCAGTATTCTGATTATAATGAAATGAAGTGTTATTTCTATTGCATTTCTGTATTAATGGTTATATCTATAATTTTTTGCATTCCTGTTTAAGTTAAGATCAATGGTATCAGAGTGGTCTTCTCTTTCTCTTTTTTCTTTGCATGTTCCCAACGAGGTCTGGGTATAAGGAGTTAGGGCTTGATCTGGTTGAAACTTTGCAAGACCAACCTCGCAAACCCCGACGAACTCCCATGGTGGAAGAAAAGAAAGACGAGGGAATAGGATATCCTTTCAACATATTGCTTGAGGAATCCCTCAAGTGATAGAGGAACACGATGATGGATAAGTTTTCCTAGATCCTTCGATGACTACCCATAGGGGACACATCTTCATCCAGCAGCCACTATGGAGGCACCACTCCTTTTAAGGTGCAAGTTAACTTAGATATTCCCATTTTTTAAGGCTAGATAGATGAAGATGCAATAGATAAATGGTTGAATATGTTGGAAGGACATTTTTCAGATCATGACTTTTCCAATAGGGAAAAGATTAATTTTGCACTCCTCAAAGCCGCCCCACACGTTAAGGATTGGTGGGAATCCTACTGTGAACAAAAGGGCGAGAGGGAATCCTCACTGCTTTCAGCTGCACCTACTTGGTATTATTTCCGAGATGCCATCAAGGAAAAATATTACCCTGTCGGAAGCTATGAATATAAATAGATAAAGTGGACCACACTATGACAGAAGGGACCAAGATGTGCCAGAGTTCACAAATGTTCTCCATACCCTCTGCACTAAGTTGGATATCAAGGATTATGAGTGGAATTTGGTACTCAAGTACCGCGATTGTCTACACAAGTACATATAGGACAAGATGGAGTTCCTAAACATCTCCTTGCTCGATACGACATACCGATATGTTGTCAAGATTGAGCATAAGTTTAAATAGAAGAAGAGAGACTTTGGATCTGCGAATCTGAAGCAAGGAAAAGGCATCCCCAAACCACAAAGAAAAGGCCAAAGCCAAGGCGGAGCGACCCAGGACAACACGCCGATGCCCTAAGAAAAGAACAACACCACGAAGATAAAGAAGGACACGGGAAAATGGTGTGAGTTTCATAAGAGCTCCACTCACAACATAAGTGAGTGTCGGGCCAAGCAAACACTGGAGGCCGAGCTGAAGGCTTCCAAATGAGACGCATGTTCCAACTATTAGTTAGAACCCAACAAGGGGAATGTGAAAGGGAAGTAGATCATTAATGTGGAGCCCAATGCCACCGTGGCCACCACCAAGATCCAAAAGAATGAGTCTGAAGATCCAAAGGAGGGGGAACGCCTCTTCCACTCACAGATGTGGGTGAAAGGTTCTCCACTGCAGTTCATTCTTGACAGCGAGACCCAAAAGAACCTCATTTTAGCAAAGGTCGTTAAGTGGCTTGGCCTAGTGACAACATCACATTCGCACCTATACACCATCGGGTGGCTTCACCAAGGAAGTGATCTCCACATCAACCAACAGTGTTGCCTTCCCTACAACATCAAGCCCTTCGTGGATGAGTTATTGTGTGATGTTGCTTCTCTTGAAGTTTGTGATGTATTATTAGGAATTAAAAAGTGACATGTCGTATATGAGTCTAGACCTTGTTATGTGATTATTACTTTGGGAAATAAGTTGTACATGATATTATAGGTATCCTCGCCTACCGCCATGTCTTTGATCACTGCAAAGCAATGCAATAAGATCATTTACTAGACTAGGAAATTCGTTTTTCTTATGATTCACCATTAGGGAAAGAAGAAGGTTGTGGCCACAGCTTCTAGACATGGCTCCTTCACACAACAACAAAAGATGGACAAGGTCATGGAGGAATACAAGGACATATTCGCCTCACCTACAGGGGTCAAGCACTCACCAATATGACCTCGGGCGTGCCGCTACCCAATGGACCAATCTATTGACGCTCTGTTTTTTACCTGTCTGATGATAATCTCAAAATCACCAAAAACCTTTATACACTTAACTTGCAAGTCAATATATTTACACAATCCTTAAATCAATGCTTCATATTCTCCAACATTATTAATGCATTGGAATTCAAGTCTACACACAATGAAAATTTTGTTACCTTTTGGATCAACAAGAACACAACCCGCACCAACTACTTCCTTTGATTTAGAGCCATCAAAATAAAGTGACCAGAACTGAGATTCACTAGAATTAGAAATATTATTAATATGAATAATTTCATGATCAGAAGAAACAATCGTCCTTTTGGATCAACAAGAACACAACCCGCACCAACTACTTCCTTTGATTTAGAGCCATCAAAATAAAGTGACCAGAACTGAGATTCACTAGAATCAGGAATATTATTAATATGAATAATTTCATGATCAGAAGAAACAATCGTTTTTACCTTTCCAAAATTTGATTGTTGTTCTAAATATGAAATTGCAAAAAAATAAGCAGTAAAGTTACCGAAGAAAGAACCAACAGCTAAAAAATCACTTGGTTTTACTGGTTCATAAATGTCATTGAGATCAATAATTATTTGTTTCATATAAGGTTCCCTGTTAATTTTTATTTGATTAGGTCCCCCTTTCTAGTGCAATGATAACTGAGTAAAGTCGGTGTCCATGAATCCTTTCAAATGGTGCAGTCAATCCCTGCTAATAAATAATCTGTAAACTTTAGGGATATATGTTATCACAATGTCAACTATTTGATAAAATCTATTATCAATAGAAAATATGACTAAAATGCCATTTAATTCACCATAAACCTTGACAAAATATCAATCTAATTGTAATATTTTTTATCTCTGATGGCTTCGTTTGAGCATTTATCATTTTACGGTCAGATAATGGCATTACTTTTGAGGATGCTCCTATGTAAATCATACAATTATGAATGTTTTTATTAAAAACATGCAAGGTCAACAAAAATGGCGGAGGTTTCTTTTTTCAAAAAGGAGGACCATGTTCATGACATTTTAGAATTCTAACATTTTCCAGAATAGATTTATCACAAGCACACATATTCTTAGTAGTAGTGGACTTAAATGAACAATGTACTGTTGAATATATATATATAAATATATATATATATATATATATATATATATATTATTTATTTTATTAATTATTATTTTTTATTTTTTTGGGAATCTTCCACAGTTTGTATAAGGATATATTAGCCTTGATATTGTGGAGATTGTCTATCAGAGCATATTCTATTATTGGAAGTGTAGTTTCCTGGATGTTGGGTGTCTATTTTTTTGTGTCTTTATTGGGTGGAGGCTGGGTCTGTTTTTCAGCTAAGGATTTACTTCATGTGTATGCACAAACAAAACCAAAATCTTCCTCATAAACATTAAGTGAAAAATTAGGAGGTTGGACTTCATCCTTATCATGAGGGTTAGATTATTTCTCCTTCTCTTCACTATTATCAGAATTTGAATAATATTTAGATGTTAAGGCTTGCAAAATATTTTCTAATCCTTCAGTATTTAGGCCTTCATTTAAGAGAGAGGTTTTTTGTGGGTGGTCTCCTAAAAGACTGTTTAAAGTTTCCCCTATCCGATGACCTTTAATTTTTTCCTTTCTTAAGATCAATTATTTCGTTCGATAACTTATTAATGACCTTCTAAGGGTTTTCTAAATCCACGGAGGATTGGTATTTCTTACTAGCAAACTACTTAAAAGGTTCTTCTTTCTTACTAGAGGTAGAAGCAGAATCAAATTTCTTATCAAATATCAGTTTTAGGTTGAAGATTTCCTTTTCTATGGATAAGTTTTCTTCAAAGGTTGCTTGAAAAGTGGCCTTTTGAGTCCTTTTTACCCATACAACTATTTCATAATGGAGGGCCTTAATGCAGTATGCAATAATAAGGTTCTGTGGAGGCAGAGACTCAACATGAATTTTATTTTTTCAAAGACAGAAACCTAACATTAAAATATTTAACTTCCTCCTTATTTTTCATCTTCATGTTGGACAACTCATCAACCAATACTTCAGGTGGTTTATCATCTCTAAATATTTCTAGGAAAGTTGTTTCAAATTGAGCCCAAGAAGTTATGCTCTAAGGGGGCTGGGAAGAGAACCATGTAGTGGCCTCGTCATCAAAGGTGTATGAGAATAATCAACAAACAACATCCTCATGTCGTACGTTTTTATGCCTAATAGCAATTATAAAGGATTTTATATGATCTTCAACAGGAATCATGGAATCAAGATCATATTTGGGTAATGTTTTTTGTGGATTTCTTGTTATGGGATGTTGTACACCTGGTACACCCATAATGTCTTGATTTAACCGAGGGGTTATAGGATCATTCTAGAAATTCTCATGGTCATTATGATTATCAACCATCCTTGGCAAATATTTTGACTAAAATGAACTTCCTTCACCAGAATATCTTGAGGATGAAGGGGATCTAGGTGGAGATGGTGGAGAATCAAATCCTCCAAATAAGGTTGGTTCTGTATGAGCTATTTCAGATAAGTCAATCAGTCCTCCAGTAAGGATGTAACGTAGCATATCGTTTCCTGAACTAGTTGTTTGAGTGAAAGGACCACGTGGTTCTGTCACCAAATGCTCTTGTAAATTCAAATCAATAGGTGTGAGAAGGCATGGGGAGAGGCTCATTCTCAAAGAATAATTGTGGTCAATCCTTTCCTGCGTTCTAGAAATAATTTCACGTGATATTTAAAGAACATGCTCAATTTCAATTTGGGAATAAGATCTTACCAAAGTGTTTGATTCAACATTTGTTTCTTTAATTGATGGTTGAGAACCTTGAGAAGTATCAATAGGGGGAGGGTTGGTATGACTCCTAGTGACAGTTGGGGTCCTAATAGTTTGACTTCTACTACCACCTTTTGCCATCTAAGTCAGATTTTCCCTCCTTCTAGCGCCATTTTGTTGACGTGGGCATTAGGAAACCTGGTCAACAAAGAAGAAATACCACATACCAAGGATCTTCGCACAACCCTAGCTGTTTGGGATGGTCATTCTTGATCGATTTTAAGGTTCTATTAGCCTTTGGAATCCTCTTACAAAGAAGAATGCCGAGAGAAAAACTAGCCTAAACTAAATTACTCTTAAAGTTATCCTAAATTGGAGGTCATGTAAACTAATACTCGAGTATGAGTTAAGATATTCCAAAACTCATAACATATAAAGAATTCTAATTTATATATCCTATTTATAAATTATAATTATAATTTATGTTACAATAACTATTGTTACAAAGTTAAAATATTTTATAACAATTTACAGTGTTATGGTACAATAAATGAATTGAGCTAGAACATAAACAAAACTAGCTAAGGAGAAAGAAAATAATCTTTTGAAAAGATAAACAATTCCCCTTAAAGAAGAATATAATATTACTCCTAATAAAATAAAAAGAAAAAATATTTAACTCTTTCCTTAATGAAGTTAAGGCAAAACAAGAAACTGTAACAATGCAAGAGGCTCATCCTTAAGGCTAAACAAAATATAACTCTGTTTTCCTTTGCAAATTTATTTTAGAATAAGAAAAGAAACCAATACAAATATATTTCCTATTTTCTAATCTACACTTGTCCAAGACCATTTTCCCTTTTATTTTAGATGGAAGAAGAACATAAATCAAAAATAGCTTATAAAATAGTTCTCATACTTCCATCAACAATTTATTAATGAAACCAATAAAAAAATGACTCAATATTAAGATAAAAGAAGAGTTATCATTCACTAAAGCTAACACTGCATAAGATTTATATAACGAGTTTATATTAAACTAAATTTATGTAATTCAAAATAAACAATCAAACTACTCCTAGAATTCAAATTACTAAAGAAAAGTAATTGATCTTTTTTAAAATGGAAGGATGAATCTGAATAAGTGAAAAAGCATCAACAAAGTAATGAAATTAAGACAATTATTTATTGGAGAATCAAATCACTTAGCAAACAACGTAATTAGTGGAAATAAAATGAAATCGTACCAAAATTAGTGGAAATATATTAATAGAAACCTTTATTTAGCACCTTGAGTTTCTGGATAAGTGATGATCTTAACCTGTGACAATTTTATTACAATTTCAGCATCAGAGACTTGTGAATTTTTTATTGAACTAAAAAATTTTGTAGCCTAATAATTTCATGACTACCATTAGATCAAGGCATATGGAGGAAATCGATACTGTAAGTCCATTTGATAGATTATCACAACGATACTCTAGACATACCCTGCCTACGAATGATTAAGTCGAGGATCCAGAATTTTCGGTGTGGTTTATCCCAAGGCTAAGGCCATATACTTAGGTTTCAAAATTATATCATGGTCGAAAGACCTGAGTGGATAAATAGAGTGTGGAAATTAGATCAAGAACCAATAACCATGATTCACCATTTATATATTACATAGGGATGATTTAAATATAAATGCATTCAAATTAAACATAGCCCTTGAGTATTAAAAGAAATAAATAAGCTTTGAAGTTAAGGCTGCTACAAAATTTCATATTCTATAGAAACATTTTCTTTGAAAATATTCAAATGAAAAATTATAACTATAGCCCTTCTGTTGCCTATTTCTTTTGTCATGAAAATTTTCAAGGGTCACTCGAGCTCCATGCAAAGAAACATAGGTGAGTGAAACACTCATCAAGAAAATATATAAATAATGAACTCTGCAACTTTAGAAACTAAAGATGAAGCATGACATTATATATATATATATATATATATATATATATAATCAAACCAAACCAAATCTAGAAAGTAGAAGAGGAAGTATATAAGAGAGGGGCTCATGTCATCAAGGAATTAATGAGAGGGAAGGTTGTTGGCCTACCAACAAGACCCAATTGTTGTTGTGGAAAAAGGAACTCAACAGGAGGGAGTAAAATTGAGCCTACATTAGATATTGAGAAATCAAAATACTTCAATGGCTTGGAGAAATCCTATAGGATTCTTTGTTTGTCTATCCCATGTTTTTTCATTTCATGTAGAAGGTTGTACATCATGCAGTTTGGACCAAATCGGATGGGTTGCTTGGAAAGAAAAATGAGTTGAGAGGACATTAGCTAGAGAATGAGCTAATTTCACTAGCTTTGAGACACTACAAGACTTCTTTGCAAGGTCTAATTTTTTGATGGCTTACATAAAATATTGTGGCATAAGTAGAAAAGAGAAAAAACTCATTTTCTGAGTACTTTCTAAGTTTAAGAGTTGGAGATTTTGTCTTTGTCTCTTTTCATAATGCTAAACTATCCATAGGTAAAAAGTGGAAGACTCCATATATGGATGGTTTTATTGAGTCATTGATACATAAGAAAACTAAGCTCATATAAATGTGGGTTGTTATGTCTTCAAAACCCCATGTGCTTGTAGTGCATGAATCAAGCAAGAAGACTAGGTAGAAGAACAAAGATAAGAAGGAAATAAAGAAAAATCATATTGAGGAGGGTTCAAATTCCAAGGGAGAAAAGGCCAAGAAAGAGAAGAATAAGTTCACATATTGTGGTAGAGGGTTCCATCCCCAAAGCTCTTGCATGAAGAAAACCATTGATTAGATGGAACAAACACTCCATCAACATCACTTAGATGATTTCATACTCAATAATGCAAAGAAGAAGAAGGGGTACTAGCCACTAGAGGAAAAAGGTAAGGGTCATATAATGTTAGCTATAAATTCTTCTCCTCATACTTGGGTACTTTATTTAGGAGCTACACATCACATGGCTTCTTCAACACACTCTTTCTTTCACTTGGAGACTTGCACTAGACAACTCGTCCTTATGGGAAAATATTCTCCCGTGGAGGTCTGTGGGGAAGGGAGATTTGACTTGGATAATTGGATATTTCACAAGGTACTTCATGTTCCTAACTGATCAATTAACCTTCTTTCCATTTATCATATCACTCATTTAGGATATAGGACATATATAATTCATTCTAAATGTAGTGTTGAGAGTGACATGTTAGATGGTTCTAGAGTTTATATTGGTAAGGTGGACTTCCATACCAAGTTGTACATTTTCTCTTGTTTTATTCCTAAATATGTTTAGTTTATCTTTTTACACATGCTAATGAAAAGAGCGCGTTGGCATGACAAACTTAGCCGCCTAAATTATAAGTATTTGGATCAACGATGCAAAGAAGGAATGATTGAAGGGATTCCACATATCCAATATACAAATGTAGTTTTTCATGACTACATACTTGGTAAACATATTGAAGAGAAGTTTGAGACATCCAAGGCTAGGAGAGTCTCCTATTGCTCGAGCTATTGTATAGTGACATTGCTAGAAATTTTCCTCAACCATCCATGAGAAAATCAAGATATGTACTTAAATTCGTTGATGATTGGTCTAGATTTATGTGGTTGTATTTTATTAAGTTTAAATCAAGTCTTTAAGCATCTTAAAATTTTCAACCAACTTGTAGAACATGGAAGAGGATTAAATTCCTTTAGACAAATGATGGGGGTGAATATGTGAATAATGATGTTAAAAATAATTTTTTTTTAAAATGGGGAATAAATCTACAACATATAGTTCCTTACATTCCACAATGAAACTAAGTTTTAAAGAGGAAAAATATGACACTGAAAGGGATGACGAAATGTATGCTTCATGCCAAACCTTTGCCTCCTAAGCTATGGGTTAAAGCTATTAAATATGCATATTACAATGAAAAGAGAATTCCACACAAATTAGTAAAGGGAATCACTCCTTTTGAGCCCTTAACATGGAGGAAACTAAATGTTACACACTTTCGAGTTTTTGGTTCTTGCACATGGGCTAGGACTCCCTTTGATAAGAGGAAATATATGGAACCTTAAAGTAGGGTGTGCATATTTATGGGATATCTAGAGGGAGTTAAGGCATACATGTTATTAGATTCATCGTTGAATATCTTATTCATACATATAAGTGCATGTTTGAAGAAAGTCCCTTGCAACTACTTCTAGAGCACCCTACTACACCTTCTCCACCTCTACCTGTGACAAATTTTAAATATACTTCTTCATATCAGATTTTAGAATATGATAATTTATATCTATAACAAGATATTATAGATATTGAGCATAGGCCTTGATGGGTACAACAAAACAACTATTTCTCTTTCATCAACAAACGCAGACTATGCGGATACATTGAACTTTACTACTTAGGATATATGGTTGAAACAATTTCTTATAGAGCTTGGTGTACACATTCAACTTTTCTACGATTATATGGTGTGATAGCTAGACTATACTCAAGTTTTCTAGAGACCACACCCAGAGGAAACAAATCAAGCATATTGAGATTCATATTCACTAGGCCAAAGAGCAGATTCATACAAGAGTCATTGATATGAAATATTAGCCTTCTTCTTAGTATATTACAAACATATTTTCCAAGACCTTCATCGAGCTCAAATTCGCATCCTCGAGAGATTAGTTAGGGATGAATGACACACAATTGCTTAGTAACTAATCTTAATATATTATCCTTTATAATTTGAGGGGGGCTTTTCTTCCCACTGAGTTTTCCCTCTTTAACATACTTTATGTTTTATTTGATTGTACATGAGTACCTAACATGATTGAAAATTGTTAAGACTCATTCAATAGCATACTCCTAATTTGTGCTTCAATTAGGGGAGTGGTGTTTAGGTACTTTGCACTCAGGGCATCAAGACCTCAGTTTGACCATTATTTTACCCTATTCCATACATTATTAGGGGTACATATGCTCACTTTTATTTGACTACTAGACATTCCCTACCATTTGAGATCATCTTCTTATTTTTAACATTTTTTTATTTTTAGTAAGTCTAGTTTTTAGCAAGGGGTGACTCCTAGGGTGACATGTGGTAGTGACCAAGATATAACATGGTAGTTTCCCCTCCATTAATGTGCATTACCTTATCCCTAAGGTCCCTAATTACTAATGCACATTTCTTTTCTTATTTTTGGAGACTACCTTATCCACAACCATATCCACTCATCTACTAACCTTATCAATTGAATTTCAATCTTATTTTTGGATTTTACATGGGTAGTTATTGCATGTGAAAGCTATTACATTAATTCTAACTGATTTGTGACTCTAGTTACTTTTATGTAACACTATCATTATATATTTTTCTAATTTATAGGCTCACATTTTTTTTTGGCTTACTAGCTATTCCATGATTCGACAGTAGGTAATTGAGTGCATGCATAAGTGAACCAAAAGTCTATGCACAAGTCATTTAATAGAAAGATTCATGTCTCGTTGTGCAGCTACATATAAGCACTTATGCCTTTACAGTAAGACAATGGGCCATGATTAATGTGAAGTGAGACATAGGAAAGTATTACGATATATAACAAAAAATTTAATGTCATGTCACATAAATTTTATAAAGTGCGTTCCATAGATTCATGACATAAGTCTCACACTTCAAAAACTATTACCAAATCTAACACAATTACCTAAGAATGCATGAATCTCTAGCATACAAGATTACACTTTATCACTCTAGCTAAACTTTGTGTGTAGTTAAAGTATGTATGGAACAAAGACATGTGGAATTAAATCTTTGCGGAACAAAGTCATGTGTGGAATTAAAGTATATGTAGAAATGTGGACATAAAAGGGTAAATTCCACTACTCCACACAAGGTGAGCCCAAAATAAAATATTGAATCTATAATCGTATTGGGACGCGTGGCCCAAATATCAAGATTTGCATGCAATGATTTCTCTAGCCATGAATTCCTTTTTGCATTATGCGGAGAGAAATGAAGACAATCTTCAATTAGTAAATCAGAGAGCTAAAAACAAATACATGTGAGAGACTTAAATATGTGTGGAACAAACACATGTAGGACTAAAGCCTATGCGCAAGTGCAGAGATAAAATAATAATCTCCATTGATCCGCAAAAAGTTAAGCCCAAAAGAAAATATTGAATATATATTCGTATTGCAAAAACGACCTAGATATCTAGATTTAGGTCTAATGATTTCTATTGCCATGGAACTCCTTTTATGCATTATGTGGAGAGAAATAAAGCTACTTCGATAAATGGAAGACAAATACCAAAGTAGCTATACTTGGTTGTAATTGAAAAATAATAAAGTCATCGTAAATAAATTAACAACAACCAATAAATGATTATCTTCTTTGGATAACAAAATTTGCAGGCCTAATCTTCGTCCTTACATTTTTTATTGCAACACTTTATATCCATCCATTTTTGTCTTTCTTAACATTATTATCATGACTATATTACTAAATGTGGTTCATATCCATCAATAAGTGTTAATTGACACATGCCCTAAGGCGCAACCCGGTGCTAACATGGACTTTGAGACTATGTCACCATGAGAATCATTACCCACCATGAACTCATAGAGCATTATTTAAAATTCTAGAGGGCCACAGACTAACAAGAGCTACGAGCTACATATTTCTAAGTCATTTAACAGAAACATTCACATCCTAGCACACAACTGCATGTAAGTACTTATGCATTTACAATAAGACAATGGGTTGTGGTTAACATCTGTTAGAGTCGGTCTTGTCAGTCCTCCGTCAGAGATCAAAACTCTTTGAGCATTTCATTTTTAGGAGTCCCGCTCCATTCACTCGGCTGCATGCCACTAGGGGCATGCCATAATCTGACGGAAAAGGTCTTGTTAATCAGTTCCCCTCATGTCTGGCACCTGCTAGGTCAGGTCTTTTGTCAATGTTCATTAAAGTCCATGACAGTCAAGGTTTGGGCCTTTAATGGACAAGAGTCATTTTCAGTCATTAGGTCTAGGGATTAGTCAATTTGGTCCTCAAAACATGTCCAATAAAGCCATGCAAGCCGGAGGGAGGCCCTTACAAATTTATGATTCAAAGAGTTTCATCGTCATGTGGACAAACTTCGACTGTTCTTCAAAACTATGTTTTGAAGAAAAGTCAAACAATGTGTCATTTGTGATAATTTTAAAAAAAGTCGCCAGTTGATTTCTTCAGGTGCGGTCATGGTTTCCTTGGAAAAATTCCCTGTCATGCAACCCCTACAAAAAGTGCCAAATTCTTTTATCATTTGAGCTAAAAATTCAAAGGGAAAAGTGAAATTCAGTGTTGCTTTAAGTCAGTGAAAAGTGTCAAAACAAAACATTAGAAAAATGGGTTTTGGAGAAGCAAAAATCAAACCCATGACTCCCAATGTCTTTATAAAGGATTTTCACAAGCAAACAAAGTCATTGTGCAACTCAAGGTTATAGAGAAGCATTGAAAAGTCATTGTGAGAAGCTAGTGCGTGTTTGGAGTGAGATTGGAGGCATTTTCCAGAGTGCGGCGCACACACAGAGGGGCGCGGTGCACATATAGAGCACGACGCACACAGCGCTACCCCACAGTGTTAATTTAACACAGGCGCGACGCATATACCGAGCGCGGCGCACACTCACAGGGGCCCGAAATTGTGCCAAATTGCCTCAAGTTGCCTTTGAAACCCCTCAAATCGACAGGTAGGCTCTAAATCTTGATGGCTCGTGTATTTTTGTGAATGTTATGGTGGTTCATGGCTATTTATAGTTGCAACAAGAACTCATAAAACCAACCACTAGAAAACATCAAAGCCATTGTTGCTAGGGTTGCAAACTTGTGGTATTGATGCCAAGGCTCCTCTTTCTCCTCTCATTTTTCCCCTCCTTTCCATTGTTTCCTTCCCCCCTTATCCCATTTTTCCCCATTATTTCCCTACCCTAAGCATTACTAAACCCCTATTCCCTATCCCTCCACTCATTGGTCAATGTAAACCCCAAAACCCTACCCTATAAAATCCCCAAACCCTCCTACATATCCCTGAACAAAATTTCCCCCATAACCCCTATTCCCATCATATTATTCCCCTCCTAACACTCCCTTTTTTCATTGTTCCCCTTGGTGGCAGATATCACAACAACACCTAGTTTCATACCATCATAAAAGGGCAGCCCACGTACAGTACACACACAACAGTCATGGCATCTGAGCATTCATCGGAGTATGTGATGGAAACACAAAGTGATTCATCCTTGGAAGAACAGGCCCCCCGGAGACAACACAAAAGTAGCAAACATGTTAGGGATGAGCCAACTACCCTCACAGAATTGCAGGCCCGCCCTCTTGCTATGTCATGTTTCCAACATCTATCATGTTTTGAGTTTTGTCAAAGGGTGGCTAATGTTAGAGTTCATCATGAGTTGGCCCGTCTTTTTGTGCTTCACCTACATGGAGGTCACTCTATATTGGCCGAGGTCACCTTCACCTTGACACCCGAAACTATCTCAGGAGCAACCGGCATACCGAATGTTGGTGAACGGTGGGCACAAGAAATAGAAGGTGGATCGGCAGCATTATGAGCCTTACATTAAGGCCAATTTCCTGAGGCAGCTCCAAAGAGTTTTTCCATTCAGATATTTGAAAGATGAATATGCTCCACTCATGAAGTTGATCATGAAGTACTTCAGCTGTGAGGGGAGGTTCTCTCGTCTATATGCCTATCACATCAGGTTTCTCATGCACTTTACCAAGGTGCGGATGATGAACCTCCCATTTTTCATTTGTAGGAAAATAGAGAGGATGAACACCTTCATGTAGCACAAGACCCCTCAGCAGCAACTTAACAGTGTTTATCACTTTGCTCTCATCCGGATTTTGGTGGATCACCAGTTGGGATTGCTGGGCATTACTTGGGATGAATTCATCTCTCATGACCTCTTTAGCACTTCACTGGTATTATCGGAGGTTGATCATGAGATAGGTGGTCCTTCTGATCAGTATGAGTGCCATGAGACCACTACTATGCCAATATTCGTCACATATCAGAGAGGCAGTAGGAATTTGTTTGCAGCAGCAAAGCGAGTGTTATCTCCACCCGGGGTGGAAGGGGCCTCGCTTCCGACATTGACAACGCAGGTACAGGATGAGAGCAAGAGGCCCATGCATGATGAGGGGCCATCAGGTGAACAAGAGGCCGACTTCATCCTCATTCATGTGAGGAGAGTGCCAAATTTAGGAGGACCATCCAGGAGCAGAAAATGGAGATCCAAGACTTGTCACTCAATTTGGAGAGGGCCAAATGGATTATTAGGTATTTGGAGCAGAGGAACAAACAACTTGAGGACCAGCATGAGATCATGGAGCTGCAAAACATTCGTGAGAATCGCCAAGCTGCCTAACATAGGAGGATTGAGCTCATTCCATTGGAGCAAGAGATTAAAAATGATTGAGAGTCTTGGATCGAGTGCATCAACATCCACCTTGAGAGACTGCTAGAGAAGGCCGACAGGGACAAAACCATACTGAGGTGGATGGTTTATCACTACAGGGCAAGGAACATGAGTTCAAAGGCTTGGATAAGGAGTTTGAAGGCAAAATTGAGCAAAGCGAAAATGAGCCAAAAGAGGAAAAAAGAGAAAGATCGGCTTCAAATCTTGGCTGAAGCCTTTGTAGCCCAGCATAGTACCTCTTAGAGAACCTCCAGCCCAAATTTCAAGAAATTTGGGGCAATTTTGGTCACATGGAAAATTTTTGGTCACAACAAAGGTTTTTTCTCCCTGTGGTGCGACGCTTAGGATTGGGAGCTCCAAATCACAAATGGCTTGCATTTTTGGATTCCGCATGAAAAATCATGCCTGCTGGTGCATGGACAAGAAATTTGGGCATGATTTGAGTCCCCAAAAGGTCAAAAACACTCAAAAAATGACCTCTTTGCCCATATTTTGATACACAGGAAGCTGTCTTGGGAGAATGAAGTTTTGGAGGGGCAAATGAGCACCAAATTCAGAAATTCCACTTGGTTTGAAAAGTAGACAGGCCAGGCTTTCCAAAAAGCACACTTGGGTACAATTTGGACTCCTTTAGGTACCTCAAAACAGCCTCCAAAGTGGCACGGCGCATATAGAATTGGGCGCGACGCATATAGAGAAAAAGGCCAAATTCACCTCCGTTCCGCGAAATTTTGATTCACGACTTTCTCCAAGTGGGCCCGCTCATCTACACTACACTTTTTTTGGCACCTAAGGCAAAATTTAAAGTATTTACACTAAAGGTTGGCTTCCATCCAAGTGGCAAAGGAAGGCGAGCAATCACCCAAGCCATTTGTCATTTCTGTAATGCTGCACCTGTAACTAATGGTTGGCTTTCCACTTCCACTTTGTAATGATTCGAAGAACTCCCCATCTCTTGTTCGTTATATTTCCTCATGGAATATTCTATTTATTGTATGCAAACCATTTGCAAAGGGTTAGTGATTGTAAATTTATGGGAGACTGTGGGAGAGAAACTCAGTTCTTCATTGTATATTTTGACAGAGGATTAATGAAAGGCAGCGGCTCTGTTTCATGAGATTCTTTTGGTGTGAGTGTAGCAAATGTGTTCTCTTTATGTTTCATATATATTTCATTATGTTTCACAGTTCATTCATCTTCATTTCCAGTGAAATTTTCTAAGTAAGATAAGGTAGAATTCATATTTATTGCTCTGCCTGTGGGAAAGTTTCACGCTGTGTGTTTTTCTTCTGTTGAAAAGGATTCATGTGTTTATGCCCTTTTCACCCTCCTAAACAATCTTTCCATTCAACATTTACTTCAAGTTTAATTTCTAGACTTTCCGCCTGTCTTGCCTCACAAAGTAATCTGTGCCTTTGTGTTAAATTCTCTGCTCATTACTGTTCGTTGGTCCCATACTATCCCAGAAACTCAGTCACTTATACAAAATTTTCTTCTTGGTTCCATACTCATTTACTAGCCTAAAATAAATTTTCACTATAATTCATCTCAGACCATTTTGTTTATCTATTCACTGAGTGTGACAAGGAGAGATCCCTCTCCTGTTCTGGTAGGGCTAGCTACCAGACTGAGCGTGCTTTGTGGTTACCCTGAATTTTGCCTTCCTTCAGCCTAAGGCAGATTTAGGTGCTAACATAGTGGCGACTCCACTGGGTAAGAAATCACTCCCCTTCTTGATAATTCTAAGCTTCCGGATGATAAGTTTAGGATTTGATAGGCTGAGTGAGTTGGTTGTGTCCTTTTATTTTTCTCAATAGCATGCTAGCTTCTAGAAGATATACCAGAGCTAATCTTGATCCAGATCCTCTACACATCTACGAAAATCCCAATTTGATTCCAAGAATTCATCGTCAAGAGAGATTTATATCTCCCGTGTTCAAATCCCATTCATGCCCTGACATTTTTGAGTATCTTGAAGATCTATATTTTGATGAGCAATTTGAAATATCATAGTTCGAAACCAAATCCGAAAGGTCGGTTGACTCTACTGTCCAGAATCCACAGTTTCTTGTAGACTTGGAAACAGAAAGGGCTAACTTGTCAATTGATAATTACATTGTAGCACAGCTTCAAACTCCAATTGCTAGCCCCTTACAAACTGTGCACACTCCTCCAACACCTCCAAGGCCAAATCCACCAAGAGTGATGGCTGCCTGTTTTGCACCTCTTGTTCTGCCTCAAGTTTTAGATGATATGCCCACAGATTATCAAAGCAATATCTCGTTTTTTGATGGCACTCCTAACAACATTACTGCTGAGCAACATGTGGATAGAATGCTAGATTTCTATGAACTTCATGAGATCGATGCAGAGAATGTGGCAATGAGACTCTTTGTACAGAAATATGCAAGTGAAATGAGGAAATGGTTCAGAGGTTTGCTGGCTGCACGTATCGCTACCTTGGACGACCTACAAAGACAATTTTAAACCGTTGGGAAGTGAAAAATAATCCTCTTCAAATTCTGGCTGAATATGAGCAAATCAAACAAAACGCTGGTGAGTCGATCCAAGACTACTGCATTAGATTCAATTCAGTTTATAATGAAATTCCCAATCATCTAAGGCCACTTGTGGGGCTAGCCATGGCGAAGTTTCCGGATGGTTTTGATGCTGACATGGCTTATCAATTAAGAGAGAGAGAACCAGCCACAATGGAAGACATGTAGAAGATAACGGCCAGCATTGAAGCAAATCTGCTAAAAAAGAGAGCTAGAGCAAAGGCAGAGAAGAAGGTCACCGTAAAAGAAGAATCTTCCTCGGTAGATCAACTACTCCGGAAGGTAGAGCAGATGCTTGAAAGGGTGAAACTTGACAAACCAGAGCCACAAGTTAGAAATCCTAACTTTTGTGGCCAGCAATAGCCACAATATAGAATAAGGTAGAGAGATCAGCGAGCCCAAGAGAAGACAGCACAACAGCCAGTACAACCACCTTTGCAGGAAAATTTTGTGCATGGACCGGAATCAGATGAGGACGGGAATATAATAGGTGAAGAAAACCACCTCTTTACTCCTGATGATTTGCCTATTTATCTCACTGAGGATGAAGAGTATGTAGAAAGTTCGGCTGTACACAAAGATGTAGATTTCATTCTAGCAAATGACACCATATTGGAGGAAGAATTAGATGAGTACTAAAGAGGCTATGTGAATTCTCTGTCCACCCAGCAACAATGATATTCACTTAGAAATAGAGATGTGCTGGTCAAACCAATTCAGAAAAGGAAGGATGTTGAAGCATCAAAGAATGATTCATCAGTTGCACAAAGGAAAGGAAAGGAGGCAGTTGGTCCGGAGAGCAGCAAATCACCATCAGCAGAACAATCAAATCAACCAATCGCATCGAAAGAAAAGGAAAGGAAAGAAATCCCAATCAAAGAGGTAGAAAAGACTCCCAATTTTAATTTAGAGAATGAGATTTCTAAATTGAAAGTATCCATTTCCTTGACAGAAATAATGAGGAACAATAGTTATAGAGGGCAAGTATCTAAAATTTTGAATTTGGACCCAATGTATGACATGGTGAATGTCGAAGATGATCAACCCGAAATGATTTTTGGGCCAGCATCGAATGGTGAGTCTCCTGATAGTGATGTGACACCTTTTTATATTAGTTTAAGATTGCATTATTTTGTGTTGCATAATGCCATGTTCGATTCCGGAGCTTCTCACAATCTCATGCCCAAAGCTATCATGGATAAGCTTGGTCTGGACATCACCCGGCAATACCATGATCTCTATTCATTTGATTCGAGCAGAGTAAGATGTATCAGGCTCATCAAAGACTTGGTTGTGAGTCTGGATCAGCTCCCAATGAAGAATGTTTTGATGGATGTTGTTGTAGTAGATATTCCTCCCAGGTTTGGCATGCTTCTTTCCAGGTCTTGGGTAGCGAAATTGAAAGGGACACTACAGCTAGATTTCTCCTATGCAACGATTCCGGTGTTTGGCTAAATGAGGAAATTGTATCGGGAACTAAAAATGAAATACATGATTACAAGCAAGGAGAAACCAATAAATCATCCGATTAATTATGTGCATACAGATTTAGAGTCTTTTGTTTTATATTCTGATAGTTTCAATGATATCGATAGTCAGTTAGTAGAAGCAGATGATATTCCAGAAATAACAGAAAATTTCAGAGGAGTTTTAAAGAAAGAAGAACAAGAACAACAGAACATCGTTGAGCGATCAGCTGAAAGTAATGGACATCAAGTAGACAAAGCATAGGAAACAGATTTCCAACACTTGCAAGAGGAGGAAGAAGGTTTGTGGACCATGGATTTTGATGGAGTAGTGGGAAATGATGGCGCTGGAATTGGAATTTGGGTACACAGTCCTTTCTCCGCCCCAAACAAAGTGCCTAGTAATGTGCGGGTATGCTCTTACAAGTTGGCTTTTGATTGTTCAAAACAATGAAGCTGAGTATGAAGCTCTGAATGCTGGCCTAAAAATTCTAAGAAAGCTGAATGCTAAGAGGATTTCAGTATATGGAAACTCCGAATTGGTGATTAAGTAGGTCAGAGGTGAATATCAAGCAAAGCATCCTCGGACGACGGCTTACTGTAATGCAGTTCTAGATATCCTAAAATTATTTTCAGAATACACCTTGACATGTGTGCCTCGTATACAAAATAGTATTGTTGATGCTCTTGCTAAGGCAGCAAGTAGTTTGAAGATCCCAATGAACTCTAGTAATAAATTTGAAATCCATATCAAGCATCGACCAACCATCTCGGACAATCAGAGATATTGGCAAGTTTTCCAAGATGATGAGGAGATCGATGATTTTCTGCAAAACAAGGGTAAGTTCAAAGAAACCTCAATTGATGTAGAAAATGACTATGGTAAAGGTAATGGTACAAATGAGGTGCAGATCAATGAAATGGACGTGTTGCAGCTAAAGAATAACGTTATTCCTAAAGGTTTGATAACTTTAGAAGAACTCTTTGATCAAGATGATGTAGCCCGCAAACCAACATTGCAGCCAATAGAGAAGGGTGTGGAAGAGGTCAATGTCGGAACAACTGCTAATCCTAAATTGGTAAAATTGTCTAAAGCATTGCCACCAAAAATCAAGGACAAATATATCAGTTTGTTGTCTTCATTTGCAGATGTGTTTGCTTGGGACTATTCCAACTTAAAGACATATGATACCAATATAATTCAGCACACTATTCCCATTAAGCCCAATCAGAAACCTTTCAGACAGAAGTTGAGAAGGCTAAATCCAAAGCTGCTGCCATCAATTGAAAAGGAGATAAACAAGTTGTACAAATCAGGGATCATTGTTGCCATCAGATTTTCGAATTGGATCTCTAACTTGGTGCCCATACGAAAGAAGACAGGTGAGATTTGCTTGTGTATTGATTTTAGAAATCTCAATAAAGTTTCTTTGAAAGATAATTATCCACTGCCCAAAATGGACCATATAATTCAGCGAGTAGTGGGAGCATCTCATATGTCACTGCTTGATGGTTATTCCAGATATAACCAAGTTTCTGTCCATGAAGATGACTGACACAAGACAGTGTTCACCACTCCATGGGGAACTTTTCATTACGCTAAAATGCCTTTCGGTTTGAAGAATGTGGGTGCCACATTTCAGCGTGCAATGGACTTGGCTTTCGCAAATGAGAAGGATGTCTTTCTGGTGGTGTACCTGGATGATTTGATGGTGTTTTCCAAATCTGATGAAGAGCGCATGTACCATCTAAAAACTGTCTTTCAAAAGTGCAGAAAATATGGCTTGTCACTGAATCCGAAAAAGAGCTTGTTTGCCATGGAGGAAGGCAAACTACTCAGGGACATTATCTCAAAAGATGGCATTGGTATTGACCCAACACGTGTGCAAGCAATTCAGCAAATTGATCTGCCCCAGAATAATAAAGAGATTCAATCTTTCAATGGTAAAATGAGTTTTCTATGCCGCTTTGAACCTAATCTTGTTGAGCACCTAAGAGAGATCACAAACATGCTTAAGAAGGACAACCAAGTGAAATGGCCGGAGGAGGCTGTAAAATCTTTCAATTTAGTCAAATTTTCTCTTTCTTCAGCTCCAGTTCTAGTCAGCCCGGACTACACTCAGGATTTCATATTGTTTTCATTTGCTTCGGAGCATACTATGGCAACGATGTTATTGCAGAAAAGAGATGATCATGAAAGACCCATTGCGTTCTTCAGCAGAGATATAAGGGATGTAGCCTTAAAATACAACATCATTGAGAAGCAAGCCCTTGTGCTTGTCAAAGCATTAAAATATTTTCGGGTATATATTCTACATTCTCATATTTTGGCCTACGTTCCTAACGTTGCTGTCAGAGATGTTTTAGTGTAGACCGATCCAGAAGGAAGACGAGGAAAGTGGATTAGCCTTGCTGGAATATGATGTGGAAATAAAGCCCACAAAGCTTGTTAAAGGACATGGATTGGCAAAGTTAATGGCCGAATCAAACTTGCACGCCTTGGACATAAATCTGATCACTGCTATGTCCGATGAGAACAAGGATGGATCGTCAATTTAGGTATCTGAAATGTTTGTTCTTTCTCCGTGGTATTCAGATATCATATATGTGCTTAAAAATTTGTCACCACCGCCCGGCATGACTAAAAACAAAGCGAGAACACTCAAATTGAAGGCTGCCAAATTTTGGATTCTAAATTCTACACTTTATTGGGAAGATCTCGGTGGTGTTCTGTTAAATTTTTTGGTGGAAAAAGAAGCAAAGAAGGTCATGGAGGATTTCCACGGAGGAGAATGTGGTGGTCACCTTTTTTGGAAATCAACAACAAAAAAAATTGAGAGCGGGATACTATTGGCCGACATTGTTTACTGATGTATATAAGATGGTCAAGAGTTATTATAAGTGTCAGATTTTTGAAGGAGGACAGAAGTTACAACCTTTGCCACTTAAGCCTATTGAGGTGAGTGCTCCTTTCCAGCAATAGGGGTTGGATTTCATTGGTGAAATTCATCCCGCTTCTTCAGGTCAGCATAGATGGATCCTCACAGCAACAGGCTATTTCATGAAATGGATCGAGGAAATTCCCAGTAGACAAGCTATAGATGTGGTAATCATTTCATTCCTTGAAAATAACATCTTGTCTTGCTTTGGTTGCCCGAATAAGTTAATCACTGATAATGCAACAGCTTTCAAATAAAAAAGGATGGTAGAGTTTTGTCATAAATATCACATCATTTTGGGTCACTCAACTGCCTATCATTCCACAAGGCAAGGATTGGCGGAGTCTTCGAACAAATCATTGGTCAACATCATCAAGAAGCTGTTGGAAATAAACAAGAAGAGCTGGCATAAGAGGTTGGTCAATGCACTTTGGGCAGATTGGGTCAGTCAGAA
Source organism: Pinus taeda (assembly GCA_000404065.3). Classification (NCBI taxonomy): domain Eukaryota; kingdom Viridiplantae; phylum Streptophyta; class Pinopsida; order Pinales; family Pinaceae; genus Pinus; species Pinus taeda. The sequence goes on along the minus strand of APFE030067846.1, from coordinate 36,911 downwards.
GAAATCCATTGGCACATCACCTTTTGAGCTTGTGTATGGAGTTGATACAATATTTCCTACCTCTCTCGTAGCCCTGGTAGTCAAAATTCTTCAGGAGGCCTGTAGCGAAGACGATCCTATGCAAGGAAGGTTGGATCAAATGGTCCACTTGCAGCAGACAAGAGAAGAAGTCTTCCAGAACACATCCAAGTTGCAGGAGAAGATTAAGAAAATTTATGACAGAAAAGCAAAGGTGGATAATTTTTAGTTGGATGATGTGGTGTTGAAGTGGGATGCAAGGAATGAGGAAAAGGTAAGCACGGTAAGTTAGAGAATCTTTGGAAAGGTCCTTTCAAGATTGCAACATATCGGGGTCAGAATGCCTTTCTTCTAAAGGAAATGAACGGGGAAGATTGTCTAGGAGGGCCAATCAATGGTCGGCTGCTCAAGCGGTACCATTTTTGAGTTATTAATGCTCCTTCCACTATCACTGTAAATACCATTTTATTTCAGTTTCATTAGAGTTTGTCAAGTTAGTCTTCAAGTCATTTCAATGTTAAATTTGAGTCAATTTTTTGGTCATTTTAGTTTCATAAATGAGTCAGAGTCCTGTGTTGTTTGTCGAAATAATGACTCCATAGCCCAATGGATGAAGGCACTATCTAGCTCTCCCAGAGATCTGCTGTTCTTGGCACCTCTAAGGAGCTACCATCCCCCATTGGAGCCAATGTTAGAGTCAATCTTGTCAGTCCTTTGTCAAAGATCAAAACTCTTTCTGTATTTCATTTTTAGGAGTCCCGCTCTATTCACTCATTTTTAGGAGGGGCGCGGTGCACATACAGAGCACGCTGCACACAACGCTACCCCACAGTGTTAATTTAACACGGGCGCGGCGCATATACCGAGCGCGGCGCACTAGGTTTGCTGCGCGGCGCACACCTACAGAGGCCCGAAATTGTGCCAAATTGCCTCAAGTCACCTTTGAAACCCCTCAAATTGACAGGTAGGCTTTAAATCTTGATGGCTCATGTATTTTTGTGAATGTTATGGTGGTTCATGGCTATTTATAGTTGCAACAAGAACTCATAAAACCAACTACTAGAAAACATCAAAGCCATTGTTGCTAGGGTTGCAAACTTGTGGTATTGATGCCAAGGCTCCTCTTTCTCCTCTCATTTTTCACCTCCTTTCCATTGTTCCCTTCCCCCATTATCCCATTTTTCCCTATTTTTTCCCTACCCTAAGCATTACTAAACCCCTATTCCCTATCCCTCCACTCATTGGTCAATGTAAACCACAAAACCTACCCTATAAAATCCCCAAACCCTCCTACATATCCCTGAACAAAATTTCCCCCATAACCCCTATTCCCATCATATTATTCCCCTCCTAACACTCCCTTTTTTCATTGTTCCCCTTGGTGGCAAATATCACAACAACACCTAGTTTCATACCATCATCAAAGGGCAGCCCAAATACAATACACACACAACAGTCATGGCATATGAGCATTCATCGGAGTATGAGATGGAAACACAAAGTGATTCATCCTAGGAAGAACAGGCCCCCTGGAGACATCACAAAAGTGGAAAACATGTTAGGGATGAGCCAACTACCCTCACAGAATTGTAGTTCTGCCATCTTGCTATGTCATGTTTCCAGCATCTATCATGTTTTGAGTTTTGTCAAAGGGTGGCTAATGTTATAGTTCATCATGAGTTGGCCCGTCCTTTTGTGCTTCACCTACATGGAGGTCACTCTATATTGGCCGGGGTCATCTTCACCTTGACACCCGAAACTATCTCAATAGCAAACGACATACCGAATGTTGGTGAACAGTGGCACAAGAAACAAAAGGTGGATCGACAGCATTATGAGCCTTACATTAAGGCCAGTTTCCTGAGGCAGCTCCAAAGAGTTTTTCCATTCAGATATTTGAAAGATGAATATGCTCCACTCATGAAGTTGATCATGAAGTACTTCAGCTGTGAGGGGAGGTTCTCTCGTCTATATGCCTATCACATCAGGTTGCTCATGCACTTTACCAGGGTACGGATGATGAACCTCCCATTTTTAATTTGCAGGAACATAGAGAGGATGAACACCTTCATGCAACACAAGACCCCTCAGCAACAACTTAACAGTGTTTATCACTTTGCTCTCATCCGGATTTTGGTGGATCATCAGTTGGGATTGCAGGGCATTACTTGGGATGACTTCATCTCCCGTTGAGCATGAGATAGGTGGTCCTTCTCATCAGTATGAGCGCCATGAGACCACTACTATGCCAGTATTCATCACATATCAGAGAGGCAGTAGGCATTTGTTTGCAGCAACAAAGCGAGTGTTATCTCCACCCGGGGTGGAAGGGGCCTCGCTTCCAACATCGACAATGCAGGTATAGGACAAGGGCAAGAGGCCCATGCATGACGAGGGGCCATCAGGTGAACACGAGGCCGACTTCATCCTCATTCATGATGATGATGCAAATGAGGAGAGTGCGAAATTTAGGAGGACCATCCAGGAGCAGAAAACAGAGATCCAAGACTTGTCACTCAATTTGGAGAGGGCCAAATTTATTATCAGGTATTTGGAGCAGAGGAACAAATAGTTTGAGGACTAGCATGAGATCATGGAGCTGCAAAACATCTGTGAGAATTGCCAAGCTACCCAATATAGGAGGATTGAGCTCACTCCATTGGAGCAAGAGATTAACAATGACCGAGAGTCTTGGCTCGAGCGCGTCAACATCCACCTTGAGACTCTGCTAGAGAAGGACGACAGGGGCAGAACCATACTGAGGTGGATGGTTTATCACTACAGAGCACGGAATATGAGTTCAAAGGCTTGGATAAGAAGTTTGAAGGTAAAATTGAGCAAAGCGACAAAGACGCAAAAAGAGCAAGATCGGCTTCTAATCTTGGCTGAAGCCTCTGTGGCCCAGCATAGTACCTCTTAGATAACCTCTGGCCCAAATTTCAAGAAATTTGGGGCAATTTTGGTCACATGGCAAATTTTTGGTCATAACACAGGTTTTTTCTCCCTGTGCGCCGCGCCACTGGTGCGACGCTTAGGATTGGGAGCTCCAAATCACAAATGGATTGCATTTTTGGATTCAACATGAAAAATCATGCCTGTTGGTGCATGGACAATTAATTTGGGCATGATTTGAGTCCCTAGAAGGTCAAAAACACTCAAAAAATGACCTCTCTGCCCCTATTTTGACACGCAGGAAGCAGTCTTGGGAGAATGAAGTTTTGGAGGGGCAAATGAGCACCAAATTCAGAAATTCCACTTGGGTTGGAAAGTAGATAGGCCAGGATTTCCAACAAGTACACTTTGGCACAATTTGGACTCCCACAGGTACCTCAAAACAGACTCCAAATTTGCCACGACGCATATAGAATTGGGCGCGATGCATATAGAGAAAAAGGCCAAATTCACCTCCGTTCCGCGAAATTTCGATTTGCGACTTTCTCCAAATGGGCCCACTCATCTACACTAAACTTTTTCCGGCACCTAAGGCAAAATTTAAAGTATTTCCACTAAAGGTTGGCTTCCATCCAAGTGGCAAAGGAAGGCGAGCAGTCACCCAAGCCATTTGTCATTTTTGTAACATTGCACCTGTAACTAGTGGTTGGCTTTCCACTTCCACTTTGTAATGATTCGAAAAACTCCCAAACTCTTGGTTGTTCTATTTCCTCATGTCATATTATATTTATTGTATGCAAACCATTTGCAAAGGGTTGGTTGATTGTAAAGTTTTGGGAGACTATGGGAGAGAAACTCAGTTCTTCATTGTATATTTTGACAGAGGATTAATGAAAGGCAGCGACTCTGTTTCATGAGATTCTTGTGGTGTGAGTGTAGAAAATGTGTTCTCTTTATGTTTCATATGTATTTCATTATGTTTCACAGTTCATTCATCTTCATTTCCAGTGAAATTTTCTAAGTAGATAAGGTAGAATTCATATTTATTGCTCTGCCTGTGGGAAAGTTTCACGTTGTGTGTTTTTTTTCTGTTGAAAAGGATTCATGTGTTTATTCCCTTTTTACCCTCCTAAACAATCTTTCCATTCCGCATTTACTTCAAGTTTAATTGATAGACTTTTCGCCTGTCTTGCCTCATGAAGTAATCTTTGCCTTTGTGTTAAATTCTCTGCTCATTACTGTTCGTTGGTCCCATACCATCCCAGAAACTTAGTCACTTATACAAAATTTGTTTCTTGGTTCCATATTCATTTACTAGCCTAAAATCAATTTTCACTACAAGTCATCTGAGACCATTTTGTTTATCTATTCACTGAGCGTGACACGGAGAGAGCCCTCTCATGTTCTGGTAGGGTTAGCTACTAGATTGAGCGTGGTTTGTGGTTACCCTGAACTTTTCCTTCCTTTAGCCTAAGGCAGATTTAGGTGCTAACAACATCAAGCGAGAAACAAGAAATTCTTATGACACATAACAAATTTTTTTACGATGCATTGCAAAAGTTTTATAAATTGTGTTCCTCGAACTCACGACCTAAGTCTTCCGCTTCGATATTACCTAGTCTAATGAAATTACCTAAGAATGCATGAATATCTATCATATAATATTACACTTTATACTCTAGCTAAGTTATATGCCCTGTTAAATTATGTATGGAATAAATATGTGGAACTAAAATCTGTACGGAAAAAATACATGTGGAAAACTAAATTATGCGCGAAAGTGTGGGCATAAAAGGTTAAGTTCCACTACTCCACATAAGGTGAACCAAAAAGAAAATATTGAATCTATAATCATATTGTAAAATATGATTCCTATACCTAGACATGGGAAACATACAATAATAATGCAATTATGAAAAAAAGAGTTAATAATTTCATATTTTAGTTTCAAGTTACTGTCATTCCTGCATTTCAAATTTATTTCTTTTTCACTTGTCTAAAATAATTTTATGATTAGTATCATCATATTAGTTGAACACCATATATTGCTATATTTATATATATGTACATACAACATACAACACACAACACAAGGAGTCATCTCAATCCATTTTGCTAGCCTCGGTAAGCTTACTTCAAGATGACTAGGTCATTGTCACCTGCTTGGCGACCATGTTCACAACTACAAACAAAAATAGAAAACATAAAACTAAAATAGGTGAAAGGATTTTAGTTCTTGAAGCCACACATCTCTTCCACTTGATTCGGGCACGGTTAACCAAAAGCAAAATACATGAAAGTATTACGAGACATAAGAGAAGATTTCACGTTGTGGCGCAAGAGTTTTATAAATTTTGTCCTGCTTCGAAAAATATTACCAACCCTAACGCAATTACCAAAGAAGACATGGATTTCTAACATACAACAATCACAAGACACACATATCATAACAAAGAATAAGAACTACTATTAAGGTCACTTAGACTATGACTATGTTATATTAATGTTAACTAAATTGATGTTTCATATTTTACGATATCATATCATTGTTATCTAAATTATTGTTGCATACGCCATGGAAGCAGATTTTTAAGCACACCAATTCCATGTACCTTGAAACACACAAATAAATGCACATTCTTAAGCCAACTAAATGCATGTAACACAAACTAACAAATGCATGTAAATAATACATAAAGTGTGTCTTGCGTCAGAAAATATTACCAACCCTAATAGAATTATCTAATAAGACATGAATTTATAACATACAACAATAAAAAGACACACATATTAGAGTAAAGAATAGGACTTACTAGAAATATTGCTTATATTGCGATTATGTTGTATAAATGTTAGTTGAATTCCTGCTTCATATTTTACAATACTATATTACTGTTAACTAAATTGTTGCTTCGTACTTCACAAAAGGAGACTATTAAGCCCACCAAATGCATATAAATTGAAACATAAACAAACAAATGCACATTGTTAAGCCAACCAAATACACGTAACTTGAAACACACAAACTAACAAACACATGTAAACAAAGGAAAAACAAAGCACAAAATAACCAACAAAATATATTCAACTTGAAACACATTGAAAATAAATGCTCTACAAAAAAAAGATGTATTTACTTGTTTCACTCTTCTATATTTTTCTTTTTTTTTGCCGACAAATTCAAAGAATTTAATCTCTATATTTTTCTTCTTCAAACATTTCTACAACTCTACCTCATAACAAGTTTTACAACTCTTTGCAAAGTGTGATGCATGTGCATAGATGGAGCACAAACTCGATGAAGACTAGACAAAGCTTGCCAATGTGATGGGATGGTTACATGGAAATGCTGGGGGGAAATATATTTGTTTAGAAATTGTAAATATTTAATTTAGAAGGAGTTTTGATTTTTTTTTTAATAAGTGGAGATATTTTCTGTTGTAAATATGATTTTAGTTTCCTTTTTTTGTAAAGAATATGAAATGATTCATCTCTTGTAACTCTTGGTTGTCCCATGTTGGCTTTATTTTTAAAGAGAACAAGTGCCTGGAAGAAAAGGAGAGGGTGGAGTAGAAATGGCTTATATTGTAGTCCTGTTGTTGTATTTCGTTGTACTTTCCTTTTGTGTGAACAAGGAAGTGTTTTTTTCTGTGTGAATGGCATAATTGAATGCCCAATGGGACTGTAAGTTGATATGGTTTTGAATTGAATTGAAATCCAGTGTTTGAAGCAATTCATTGTTTGCTTATGATTGTGGTTAATTGTGATTTTTTTCCTGTGCGTTGTTTATCTTACGATGTTTGTACTTATTCCATCAAAATTATAGTAATAATCTGAGCATTAAAGCCTTGATCATTGTACTTGTTCATAAATTTTGTGTATTCATGTCAAAATGGTCACACAATTTGTAGAGGAATGTGCCATGATGTTCAGGAGTGAGAACGTGAGGTAGTTACAGTGAGCTGAGCATTGAAACAGAGCAACACTATTTTGAATGTTGTCACATCCTTTTGATTGGAATTCAGACCATTAGCTTTGAGCGAGAGTGTAATCCTTGGCAACAAAAGGAAAGTGGGATCATTCCCAAGAGTTGGGATATGAGTCAAGGCTATGGAGAGTTAATTTTACAGAGATCCGAGTCATTTCAGCTTCCTAAAATTCACAAAACAAAGTTTTTAATGAACACTACGAAAATCATTTCGTAGCGACTACAATTTTTATTTTTGAGCATTGTGAAATAATTTCGTAGCACCTCCACAAAAGGAAATTTTGGGTTGCGTTTTGGTTCCTTAGTCTCCTATTGGCCTACCAATTTCTATTAATTTGTGGTATCATAGTGGGTCTGACATTGGTGTTGTTGTCTACAACATAGGGAGATGGTTATGCAAGTAATGAGAGCATGAGGTCAAAGAGGGAGACCCCTAGTTAATGCAGAACTTTTGGAAGAGATTCAAAGGCTACAAGCTTGTTTAGAGTTCGTGGAGGCAGGGAGGTAGGGATACCCCGAGGCTAGAGATCACAATAAATCGAAGGAGGAATTTGGAGCCAAAAGAGAAACACTTGTAGATGAATCTCCAGAAGTTAATTTATTGAGGTTGGTGTTAAGCTAAAGTTCAAGACCAAAACATAAATTGTTTATCTCTGATGGCAACTTGGTAGCCAAGAATTTGATGGATTGGATTAGTGAATTAGACAAGTATTTTGAGTATAAGGAGATTGAATAAGATAAGAGGGTAAAATTTTTTGTAACCAGGTCGAAAGGTCATGCTGCATTGTGGTGGGACAATGTACAGGCTAAAAGGATAAAATAGGGGAAACCATTGATCAAGAGTTGGGACAAGATGGTAGAAAAGATGAAGGGGAAATTTTTGTTGAAAGACTATCAACTATCTCTCTACAAGTAGGTGCATAACCTAAAGCAAAGGCTACTAACAATCAAAGAGTATACCGAAGTGTTTTACAAGGTGAATTTGAGGGCAGGTTATGTAGAAGACACCCCGTTGAAAACAAAAATGTACATCAGTGGTTTTAAGATGGATATTTAAGATGAAATCAAAATGCTTTCTCCTTTGAGGATGGAAGAAGCATATCAGTTTGACTTGAAGGTATAAGAGAAGATAACAAGGAATAAAAAATTAGGTTGAGGTTGCGATTTTTCTAGAGGAAAAGGACATACATTTGGAAGGGGGGGAAATCTAGCTCAAAAGAATGATGCAAGTAACCCAAGGAAACAAGGGCAACAAGAGAAAGAAGGTGACTCCAAAGGAGGAATACCTTACCATAGAGGTAGAGGTAGAGGAAGAGGCAAAGAGATTGTTTATCAGTGTTAGAAATGTGGGCAGATGGGTCACAAATATTTTGAGTGTCTTGAGAATGAGAAAGTAGGGCATATATATGCATATGTAACTCACCCATAAACAACATAAGCACAAGGACATGTGGTAGAAAATGTATCATAGACAGTAGAAGCTTTAATCATGAAAAAAGTATCATTTAAGCCAACCAAGGATACTATTGAACCAACAAAGAAGAGCATTATTTATGACTATTTGCAAGGCCAGAGGAAAGTGCTACAAAGTGGTGATTGACAGTGGAATCACTAACAATATAGTTTCCACATAAATGGTGGAAAAACTCAGATTGAAAAGGTTGAAGCACCCAACACCATATAAAGTGTCATGGTTGCATAAAGGTCACCAACTTTTAGTGGGTGAGTAGAGTGAAGTGGAGTTCCAGATAGGAAAATATAAGGATAATATAGTTTGTGACATCACGCCAATGGATGTATTCCACCTCCTTTTGGGTTGACCTTGGCAATTTGATAGGAAAGTGGTGCATGATGGAGAAAAAAATACTTACAAGTTTGAAAACGATGGTATCAAGCATACTTGTACCATTCAAGGAGGAGAATACAACTGGGACAAGTAGCTCAAAAGCATCACTGTTAGGAGGAAAATAATTTCTGCAACAAATGGAGAAAGAAGAGGTCATCTATGCAGTGGTCTACAAACCAAAGGTAATACTTTTGCACACTGAAATTATAGATTTACCTATTGAGATTCAAGAAATGTTTCATGAATGTAGTGATATCGTAGTAAATGATTTTTCAAGTGAGATGCCACCTAAGAGAAGTATCAACCATCACATAGGGCTGATACCATGAGAAAGCCTTCCGAATAAAGATACTTATTGAATGACACTCAAGGAGAATGAGGAAAAAAGGAAACATGTTCAAGGATTGATAGAAAATGGGTTGATAAGTGAGAGCTTGAGTCCAGGCGTTGTCCTTGTGGTACTTAGTACAAAGAAATATGGAGAATGAAATATGTGCATAGATTCAAAAGCAATAAACAAAATCACAATTAGATACAGATTTCCCTTGCCACAGATGGACGACATGATGTATTATTTTAGTGGAAGAAAAATTTCAAGACCAATGGTGGACTGTATGAATGATTGGTCATTCCATTTGGACTGAAAAATGCACCAAGTACTTTCATGCAGTTGATTTGAAGGAGTTTGTCGGTAAGTTTGTTATTGTTTATTTGGATTATATTTTGATTTTCAACCAAACAAAGGGAGAACACCTTAGGCATGTAAGTTATGTTCTAGAAAGGTTGTAGTAAGAGAAATTCTTGATTAACCTAAACAAATGTACTTTCATGAGGTTTGAGTTGGTATATTTAGGCTTTGTCATTTCAAAGGATGGACTGAAAATGGATTCAGAGAAAATAAATGCTTGTAAGTTGGCCTTAACCTAAGATTTTTTTTGAAGTTGGGAGATTTCATGGCTTATCTAGCTTCTATTGGAAGTTCATCAAGAACGTTAGTGGTATGTGTGCACCCATCATTGAAATGATAAAGAAAGATAGATAACCATTTTATTAGACAACAACAACATAGAAAATTTTCCATCTCTTGAAGAGGAAGATCACCGAGAAAATGATGTTAAAGTTAAATGAATTCAATAAGCTTTTCCAAGTAAGATGTGATGCTAATGGAATAGCCATTGGAACAATTCTGAGTCAGGAAGGTAAACCTATTGCATATTTAAGTGTGAAGTTGAATGATTCAAAACAAAAGTACTCCTCTTATGACAAGGAATTCTATCTGGTGGTTCAAGCTCTAAAGCATTGGAGACACTATTTGATGCCCAGGGAGTTTGTTCTGTTCTTTGACAATTCTGCATTACAATATATAATGCAACAACACAAGTTGAACCATAAGCATGGCAAGTGGGTGGAATTCCTACAATGTTTCACCCTTGTTTGTAAAAATGTGAGTGGGCAAGTGAACAAGGTTGTTTATGCTTTGAGCAAAAGGAGTTTGATCATGTAGGAGTGTCATGTACATATTTTGGGCTTTGATTATTTGAAGGACTTGTATGAGAATGGTGTTAATTTTTGAGAGGCCTTTAAAGCATGCAAGAACCTCGTGAGCAGAGATAATAGCCCTGGAAGGAGTTTATGTTGTAGGATGGTTTTTTGTTCAAGAACAACCAACTATGTCTTCCTCATTGCTTAATGAGAGAGAATTTGATACAAGAAAAGAACAATGGATGTTTGGCGGGACATTTTGGTGTGGACAAAACACTTGGGCAGCTAGACCCTTTTTATTTCTAGCCAAATATGAGGGCACATGTGCAAAAATATGTGAGCAAATGAAAAATGTCTTAGCATGCGAAAGGGAAGACCAAAATGTAGGACTATATACTCCTTTTCCCATTCCTAGCAGACCAAGGGATTCAGTGAGTATGAAATTTGTTTTGGGTTTTCCAAGGACACAGTGAGGAAATGGCTTCATACTTGTAGTTGTGGACAAATTTACAAAGATGGTTCATTTTATCCCATGAATCAAGACTAGTGATGCTACACATGTGGCTCATTTGTTTCTCAGTGAGATTGTTCGATTGTATGTCTTTCCAAAGAGTATAATCTATGATAGGGACACTAGGTTCACATGGCACTTTTGGAGGACCTTATGGAAGAAGCTTGGAACAAAATTGAACTTCCATTTAGCCTATCATCCAAAATTTGATGGGAAAATTGAAGTTGTTAACAAGAATCTCAGAAACATAATGAGGAGCCTTGTGGGTGAGAATCCCAAGCAGTGGGATTGTGTGTTAGCTCAAGATGAGTTTGCGTACAATGATTCACCAAATAGGAGGACGGGGAAGAGTCTGCTTTAGATCTTATATAGAATGCATCCCAGAGGAGTTTGTAAAATGAGAGATTTGGGCAAACTTGAGCAGAGGAGTGTTGATGGGGGAGATTTTGCAAAAACAATGAGTGACTTACATGAGGAGATAAAACAAAAGCCACAAGACAACAACTACAAGTACAAACAAATAACATATTTAAGAAGAAGAGAGGTAAACTTTGAGGTAGGCGACATGGTCTTAACCCACTCGAGAAAGGAGATATTCCTAAGAGGGGTATATAACAAACTCAAGATGAAGAAAATTGGACCTTGCAGGATACTCAAGAAATTTTCAGTAAATGGTTATGAATTGCAGTTACCTACGAGCATAGGTATCTCACCTATTTTCAATGTGGTTGATTTGTATCCCTATAGAGATGGCGATGAAAGTGAATCTACAAAAAATGAGAGTAATAGAGAAGTCAGTGAATAGAGATGGATAAAGCAGATGCCTATGATATAGGGTCCGGAAGCTAAAAGAATTTTGGACACTAGAGTTGCAAAACACAATAGGGGGAAAGAGCATCTAGAATACTTGGTGAACTGGAAAGGTCGCCGCATTGAAGATTCTACTTAGATGAATGTTGTAGCTCTACTTAAAGTAGGTTATTTTGTCGAAGACCTTATGAGCAAGGGCTCATCAACTTTTTTTCTTGGAAAGCCTAATGTAGGTGCATATATGGAGCACAAGCTCGATGAAGACTAGAAAAAGCTTGCTAATGTGATGGGATAGTCACATGGCAATGATGGGGGAAAAAGTATTTGTTTAAAAATTGTAAATATCTAATTTGGGAGGAGTTTTGGTTTTTTTAATAACTGGAGATATTTTCTGTTGTAAATATGAGTTTAGTTTCCTTCTTTGTAGAGAAGGTTAAATGATTCATCTCTTGTGACTCTTGGTTGTTCCACGTTGGCTTTCCTTTTAAATATAATGAGTTCTTTGTGAAATCACAGTCCTTTTGTTGCATTTCACTGTACTTTCCTTCTGTGTGAACAGGGAAGTGTTGTTTTCTGTGTGAATGGCGTAGTTGAATGGCCAATGGGAATGTAAGTTGATTGGTTTTGAATTGAATCAAAATCCAATGTTTGAAGAAATTTGTTATTTTCTTATGAATTGTGGTTAATCACGATTTTTTTCTTGTGCATTATTCTCTTAGGAAATTTTTACTTATTCCATCAAAATTACATTAATAATCTGAGCATTGAAGCCTTGATCATTGTACTTGTTCATATGTTTTGTGTATTCCTATCGAAATGGTCACACAATCTACAGAGGAATGTGCCACAATGTTCAGTAGTGGGAATGTGAGGTATTTACAGTGAGTTGAGTGCTGAAACAAAGCACCACTATTTTGAATGTTGTCACGTCCTTTTGATTGGAATTCAGACCATTAGCTTTGAGTGAGAGTGTAATCCTTGATGAGGAAAGGAAAGTGGGATCATTCCCAAGAGTTGGGAGACGAGGCAAGGCTGTGGAGAGTCGATTTTTCATAGAATCGAGTTGTTTCACCTTCCTGAAATTCGCAAAACAATTAAAAAAAAAATGCTATGAGATCATTTCATAGCACCTACCATTTTTTTTTGAGCACTGTGAAATCATTTTGTAATGCCTGGACAAAAGGAATTATGGGCTATGTTTTGGTTCCTATGTCTCCTTTTGGCCTGCCCATTGCTATCAAAAAGGTACATGACCAATGGACTCTGCAAATGCACCTCCACTTCTCAACACTAAGTTTTATAGGATGAATCCCAAAATGTCCCCTCTATAATCGAGGAGATATATTGAATGTTAAAGGTGTGTTAATAATGATGCAAATCAACAATGGGTTTTTGATCATCTATGATTTAAATGTGTAGAATACAATTTTCTTTAATTAAATCTTGATGTTCACTCCTAGACCTCAAGTGAAATTCTGCTTAGTTTTCCTTTAAATTAATTTTCGTTTTATTTAATTCTGATAGAAAGATTTTATCATCAATGTGCTTCTTGAAACAATAAGTTTTACTAATAAGAACATGTATAGTCTCGAATAAACCTATCATTGTGCCACAATTTCATTTCCAACTCTTGCAAAACACAAGATACATGTTCTTCTCTTTATTATTACATTTCAATACATTTTTCACATAAATACTCATGCACTTGTCACAGACAACTTGACTTTTTTTTGTACTTTTGAAATTAAAATATTTATTTATTTATTTTACTTGTCACACATGACCACAAGTAATTAATCTTTTGACGTATTTCAACCAATCAAAAAATTGGAATTTCATTTCTATAAAATAAAAATAAAAATAAATATTTAATTTACAATATTCTCATAAATATTGCTTTTTACAAATTTCTATATAATAATAAAAATAAAAATAAATATTTAATTTACAATATATTCTCATAAATATTGACAAATCTCATTTAAATGCTTATAATACAAAATTTTAATAAACTACAGAAAATTCGACAAAAAACTTAAATTTAACTATGTTTATTGCAAGGATTGAATGAAAATTGATTTCTATATTCCCTGCTATGGCAATGGCTAGCAAAGTAAATGAAAATCCATTTGCGCCATTTCTTAATAGAAAATACTTAGCAAACGATTTTCAATATAGAACAAGAGCAAATGGGAAATGATACATAACCATAAACCTTTACCAAAAAAATTGTTAAAATTTGGAAAACCTAGTAATTACAAACATAGATGGTTTTTTTTAACAATAATGAGTACTCGTTATATTAATTCCACGCCTGGTTGCAACAAAATACATGGGTGAGTTACAATTTGAAGTTTCCCATGGGCTTCAATTTTGTCATTTCTAGACTAATTATCCGAGGCCAGATGTTTTTGATTACTACAAGAAGATACAACTAATACAATACTCTTATTTAACTTACTAGTATATATCCAACAAAATTGAGACAACAAGATTACACAGAGAAAACCAGCCATTGCAAATTGAAGCTAAGCATTAGGATTAGCTAGACGATTTAAATCTATGCCCAAATTTTGAACTTCAGAATGGTTTGTCTGTTCTTCCGGAGGGGATCCAAAATTTGACAGCAAGAATTGAAGGTCTTTAATCATGGTGCACAATGCTCCAACCTCATCCTTAAGCTTAAAAACTTGCTTACTTTCAACATCAATAGTCTCCAAATTTTCATAAGCGACCACCCTCTATCGATACAACAAGTCCTTAATGTCCGAGAGCTCCGCTTTGATCTCTGCGAGTTCTTGTGCACACTGAACACAAACAACCAGAGTTAGGGAGGACAAAAAACTTTGTTGGTGACTCTTTGTTTAGTGCAATACCTCCTTCTCCGTCACCCAACTAGTGCGTGGACATCTGCTTCTCTAGGAACCTGAAGCCATCCCCTCAGAATGCCACTAAATTATAGAACATGATCGAAATGTAACACACCACTGAGGTTCTTCCTAATTTTATCCCCACTAAGCACACTGGGGGAAGTTGGAACATTGACCAAAATGGAGGACATAGACCTAGTCCCAGAGAAACACTGTATTCCCTCACCCTAGAGAGGATTTTATATTCTTCTCACTAGGTGGACAGAACCCAATCCAACCCGGATTGAAAATCATAAGCAGAATGGGAGGTGTCAGAGAACTCATATGTAATTTATAACAATGACCTTACAGATACAAGCCTGAGCCACCAGGATCCTAATACAATGTCATCATTTCTTTGAGTGGAGAGAGAGAAACCATTATTTGCAGACGAGAGCTCGAGAAATTAGGTTGTCTAGTCTGGGCCATGAGGGATAAATGCAACACACAGGGAGAGGGGGCTCGCATGGATACCAACTTCATATACCTGCAATAAGCATTGAACCTTAAAATTGACGTGAAGACTCCCATGCTTAATTTAACACTCGGCCCAAATGACATCAGATGGAGGGGATAATGGAGGCCACACGTCAAGAGAGTGGGGAAGTGTGTCATCACGCCGACGAGCGAATAAGGACAAAGACATCTCATGTACAGATGGTTGGTGAGTGACAAGGAGCGGCGATATCAACATAAATATTCCATGTGCCATGGATAAGGGGGTATATGGGAGGGGTACATGGAGGGGCTAATCATGGGGAAGGGTTAGGGAATAGGGTGAAGACTAAAAACCCCATTTATTTCCAAAGTTCCTTTAGGTAATCTACATGCTTTTTTTGCCATCATGCCTACCTCTGAATTAAGGTTTCAGAGTATGTGTCAGGCTTGTGAGTTTTCAAAGGAAGGAAGAACGCTTTGAACACAAAGGAGAGTCTGGCTTAGGTGATTGCCTTAAGCAAAGGAAAAATTTCTTAAATTTCTAACTATCAGATAGGAGGCACCTATAATTGTGATGTTTTTAACTTCCCTCTTCTTGGCTAGAAGGAGTCCCATATACAATCTATAAACTTCTTCTTGATGATTGACCTTGATGCCAAGTCCCCATGCATACTTATCCACTATTATTCCATCAGGATTGAAGAGAATCTCTCCCTCTCATGCTACCCCTAATTACAAAGATAAATATTGATAAGATAAATTAAGAACAATATCATTAGATGAAAGGAAGCATTACTACATTCTAATAATTGGCTATATGAAACCTTTGATTCTATATATATTAATTTTATAATTTTTATTTTTATTTTTGCATGAAACCACTTTTTCCTCCCTAAAATGAAATGTCGCTGTTAGTTGCGAGTGAAGAACTTTTTATATTTTTTGGGTATAGTACTAGGCAATCAAATTTCATCATTATGAATTTTAATGAATGATTCACATATCCGTTATCATCATATGGAAACATTGTTTTTTTAGTTAGTCTTTGTTTTGGCCATCAATATGCAGCAAAATAATTTGAAAAAAAACAATAAATAACTTGTTTTCTAAACCAATTTGAGAAGATAAATAACTTGTTTTCTAGACCAATTTAAGAAGATTTTATATTGATTTATATATATCTCACTAAATTTTAGCATAATATTTATAACTTCTATTATGATGGAAAGGGATGTATGTTTGCATTATGAATGTTAGACCGAACTTCCTTGATGAGAAACCAATATTCAAACAGCCATTGTTTTACTAGAAAGGGCTTTGAATGTCTAATTTAGAATTAAGTTTAAATATATATTTTAAAGTCGCTAGAGCAATTTTAATGATGGTTCTTTAAAATTCAAAATATTTACAAATAATATATAAATAGCACTTACCTATTAAAATCAATAATGGTAAAAATAATAATAATCAATTTGATTTCTTACTTAATATATTATATTAAATCTCATTTCATGATGAATGTGACGAAGTATGAGAAATAATTCACTTTCAACACCATCGTATCTTATGATTACCTATTTAAATATGTGGAAGAAATCACATCCCTTCCATTCCCATGGAAATGAAGTAAAAAACCATGCTTATTTATTGATTAATGAAGAAGATCACATACAAAATATAGGATTTAGTGAGTTTGTAATTGAATGAGGTAACCATCCAAGACATCCCGTAAAGTGAAAGTTTGCCCATATAGCCTACTATTGAGTTATCACAAACAGTGTGGTTTTCCTTAATGATGGTCATAAGCTTATTTGTATTGTATTATGGATAGTAACTTAATTCAAATTCAATTTTAGTGTAAATGCTTTTTTACTTGAGTTTGAAAATTTTAGCTAGGCAAAGTTTGGAGCGATGACCGTTTTGACTTGTAATTGAGCTTTCATTTCAGGCTGGCTTTCCATCAGATTTTTACCAGTCATAAGAATTTTTATATCTAGTTACTTTTTCTTTTAATTAATGGTTACTTTTATTTGAATTATAGTATTTAGTAATATTCTAGGATTTAAAGAGTTTTTAAGATTCTAAAACATTTCCGAAATTTTCTATTGATTTAAGTTAAAGGTTAATAGACATCTATTTCTGATGCAAGAGCATCCAACTTAGGCACCATGACTGGGTGTGGGTCTTTGCCAGGTCAAAAAGTTGAGTTTACTTTTATTCGTCTTTATGTTGGTTGACAGAAATAGTAGGTAGGATTTTTATTCTTATTTTAACTTTTAACATAGTTAAGGGTAGTTGATCAGTTAGGGTTATTTGTTTGTCTATTGTTAACAAGTCATGGATTAATGATTATCCTTTTATTTTAAAAGGAAAAAGACAAATGTATATGAAGGGAAAATCTTGTCATAAGATAAAACGAATGACTAATAACCAAGTAACTGTAAAAATCTGTAACTGAAAAGCAACTATACAGTTTACCTCTCACACTCAAATAAAAACAATAACAGAGAAATCAAAGTTCTGTCCATCTGTATGTCTACTGTACATTATTATGTTTTCCGTTGATGACTATTTGAGCATAAACTAACGCTACATATATTTTTCTGAAAATAAATTCTTTTTGTTTTTCCTGAGAGAAAGAACCAGTTCTCATAGCGAGACCAAGAAGCAGTTACAATACGCAGTTACAATACGAGGGTTCATAGTTCGTTTGAAGCAAACAACGAAAATAAATCAGGAGTGATACAATCAGAATTCGTTACAGGCCAAACAACCATAGAATTCGTTACAGGCCAAACAACCATAGGCCAGACGAAAGTTTCCACCATATATTTAATTTGACAGCCATATAAAATTGCCAGCATAACTACAGAGTTCGTGTACATTTATACATCACATCTCAAGCAAACAGAAGAATCATAACAATAGTTCTGGCTACGATTTCAGAGCAAATCAATAGTGAACGTTATTCAGGTAAATCAAACGTAATCTTATTACATTCCCCGGAAGAATTTTCCTTTCAAGAAGTGCAAAGTCTAGCATATAACAAATACATTATAGTACTGTAAAAATAAAGCCGTGAACGCTCAAACCATGAACGGTAAACCCTAGGCGAGGGTTTCAACCACAAATTCATACATAGCCATAAACACGCAGACCCTGAATGACAAACCCTAGGTGAGGGTTTCGACAGAAAATTGCAACTATAAACAAAAGATTGCAGTCAAGGCACAATCCAGAATTTCAAAGTAGTAGAGCATCGCTCACAGTGAGCCATTTGACAAGCAACATGGGTGACAAACCCATACAACCCGAAGGCATAATAAAGACTAGAACGAACACTACAAGAAGCCTACCGGACAAGACTGAGACGCATATGGCCAAACCCTCCAACCGCAAACCCTCAACACCCGCACAGCCATGATATATAGGTGTTAGAAGATACATTGTAGTAGAAGTAAAAGTACAAAGCTGGAAAGGAAAAACGAAACCATTGAAGTTGCATACAGTTACCTAAGAGTTTGCAGTGAGACCAAGGATTGGCATTCCACCAACAGCGTCGACTAACTGTGGAGACAAAGTAGCATACCAGGTCATGAACTGTGGAAGAGGACCCATAAATTGAAACAGAGAAAGAGGAATTACCTGTGTATTAAGCCGAGGATGAAAGAAAGCCATCAAGTTGGCCGAGGACGAAAGAAAGCCATCAAGTTGAACCTGGAAGCAAGCAAACATTGAGTTGCCAACTAGAATGAGCAATACCAGTGCATGAGCATGAGTTGACACACGGCGGCATGTAGAACTCATGGCAGAAGGAAAACGAAACACAACAGAGGTCACTTACCCAAGCAGCCACAGGACAAACCACAACTGTCAACGAACCAAGGGTTAAAGACAATCACATTCATAGTAAAGAACAACCAGAGGCGCGCCCAAGACTCGCAACATTGTTGCGCATCAAAACCTTGCAGAGCACTATGGAGTAAACCCTCCACGAGCCAACAACAAATGACTAAAAAAACCAAACCAACGAACAAAAGGATCAAGCATAGGGTAGAGCGGGAGATACAAACTCCAAGGCAAGTACCCCTTTCATTATTGCATAATTGAATGCCACATAAATCAAAACCCAAAATATCCGATAGTGCTTTCATCCACATGTAATCACCACCGAACAATTTAATCAAATATATAAACATTACATAATCATTCAAATTACGACAGATTGTAAAGTGTTGGGCTGGTCCCATCAATTTCACTATGTACTATATTTGATGAACTATCTCTTTCAGAATCTTGGTTCAGTCAGTAAATTTGCTTCAATTTCCCTGTATAAAGGGAAATGGAAGCTATAAAATCTGTGGGCAAGCAGTCAACGTTAAATTTGGCCGGTTGTTTCTATGCGAGGATAAATTTAGTTTGTATAAAGTTGGAGATTCAGAAATGGCGGAAAGATTGAATTTTATGAATGTTGAGAATTCAAAGATTAAAGAGAATTCATTGATAGAAAACAGTTATGCATTATTTCCTGCTTTGCAACGTCGCGTCTGTCATTCCTGTCGAACATTTTTATCATGACGACGCTGGCGACCAAGTTTGTATTAAGGAGGTGCGGATTTGCACCGACTGTCCGTGCGAAAGAGAAAAACTACCTAGAAATACTAGGTTTCCTGGCCAATTTTGGCACAGGAAAATGTCATTGCTAGGGAAGCAATGGGTCAGGGTAGTTAGAGAAACTTCCAGATCGTGAAAGGGATGGCATCATGCTTGAATTTCTAATTCATCCTATTTGTTAATTATAAATTTGTCGATGACGGTTATTTGTTTTTCTTTAGTAGCTGTAATTTTAGGTTTTGTGCATATTCTTGCTTCTTATTTTATGTATCTGAAGGATATGACAAGGTTTTTTAACAGCGTCTTCATCTATCAGATTCCAAAATATTCCAAAAATATATAACCAACTTAAACTCATCAATATCAGACTCGTTCAAATTGAATAAACAACACTCAAGAGGCCGGACCACACTCATGAACACGTTGTAACGGGCTTGAGAGTATAGTGTAGTAGCAAGGCAGCTTATTAACTTCAAAATCAGAAGTGACAAGAATATGAACATGAGTGAGCGATTTCCACAGATTCAATTTGTTTTTTTTTTCCTCCTTGTGTTGTTGCTTCAGATAAAGCTCGGAAATGTCATTAGTACTCAGACCAGGGTTTCCAAGAGCGATATTTTTAAATGGGAATTTTCCAATCTTAACCAAAACTATTTAAATAGCTTTTGGTCAAGTCATGAATGGCCCTAGAGTAGTGCATGGATGATTGGTTTGGATATGATATGAGATGGTTAGTTTAGTAAGTAGATGGATTACTGGTTTGGAGATGACACGAGATCGTTAGTTTAGTAAACAAAAGGCAAAGATCAAAACCAATATACATGGAAATTATATCAAAATATTAATTGCTATGAAGGGGATGAGGACAATATCTTGTGTAAGTGTAGAGGCAAGAGGAGGGTGAAATAAGAGTTTGTATAACACAACATAATAATAATTTATTTTGGAGATAGAAATTTTTTGTTTAAAATATATATAAATAATTAAGATCTAGTTAGTTATGTGTACCTTTGTGGGTAAAGTCTAGATATAGACTTGGGTGCTAGGGGAGGCATGTGAATTTTCTCATTGGATCCTAAGAATTTTTCTAGCCATGTTTAATGGGTTATTATTAGGGACACTTGATTTAGTGAAAGAGTTTCAACAACACTGGTATTGAGTACCTTGTACGTGTGCCCTCTAGTATTACATGTACTTGAAACTTTTGAGTGAGCTTAATGGTTAAGAGCATAGTTGCCAAGTTCGAATTCTAATAGAATTTTCCTAGCCATGTTTAATGGGGTGATTATTAGGGACACTTGACTTAGTGAAAGAGTTTCAACAATGGTGGTATTAAGTATCTTGTACGTGTGACTTATGGTATTACTTGTACTTGAAACTTTTGAGTAAGCTTAATAGTTAAGAGCATAGTTACCAAGTTCCAATTAAATTCGATAAGGTAGGGAAATAATTAGATTCAAATTTTTTCTATTCGAATAAAATTTGCCAATATACTTATAAAAAAATCTCTGATATATTAGAAAAAATTCTATAATATATCAAAATCTCCCAATTTTACTTTAATATGAATAAAAATTCTCCCAATTTTGCTTTTAATATCTTCCAATTTTATTTCTAATATAAATAAAGATGTTGTTGTCCTATTGACTGCTGGCCCTCTCTAAGCTGTGAGACATCCATTACTATTTTTTTAAAGATTTAGGTAAAGATAATGCTTTATTAAATCAATCTAACTGGCTTTAAAATCTCCTGCCCAATATAATCCGGATGCATCATAAAACGAATTGATTTTTGGGAATAATTTGGTAGAATGAACGAAAATATTTGAATTTTTTTACCCATTTTGTTGAATTTGGTAATTATAGTTAAGAGTATGCATTTTTCTTAAAAGATCACATATTTTTTTTAGATATGTACATCTCTCTAGATCACTACATAAATATAATAGTGATTAAATCACAAAATAAATATAGATCTTTTATTCTACAAACAAAAAATCTCATACACAAATCTCATATTTAACTTGATTATAAACTTAAAATATTAACCTACTTAAAATTATTAAAATTAAAACTAAAGTTAAAACTAGATAAATAACTTGATTATCTCTGGATTCCTTCCATACTGACTTAAATATTTTCTAATAAAACGCTAACCTGAACGTCTATCTAATTCTTCCATACTGATTTAATTAAAAAATGACATAAATACTGGATTATATATTCTGGCATCTAATAGACATGGAATAAAGATACTCTTTAACTTTAGAGTAAAGGTGCTCTTTAACTTTGTTCTATGACGCACAAAATTTACAATCAACATGAAAATGACGAAGCAAAATAATATAATAAAGAGCAGGTATGGGAATGACCATGAATTGAGGCCGTGAGCTTACCTCGGAATAGGGCCAACTAATTACTCGGGTTGAACCTGGTAGGAAGGTTTGGAAAAATCAAAAGAGAGTTTTAGTGTGTACAGAGAATTCATTGTGGTAGATCCAAAAGGCGAGGATATAACTAACGAGGATGTTGGTCCAAATTTAAGAGAAGACGTGAGGCTGTTGAGGTATGATTCAGAGGTCATCCTGTTGGCCTAGCTTCATGGACAATTCCTCGGGCAGACCAAAGGTGGAACTCAAAATGTTGACATTATTTGAAACAAAGTTAGAGTAAAAATTGGCCAGAAAAGTAAGGCGCTTTGAGTGCTAGATATCACAAGATTAAGGGTAACACTTTATAACATATTAATAATGATAATTTATTCTTAAGGTTATGGTATAGTTAGACACCAGATCAATAAGGGTTTTCTCTATGCAAATATTTGACTACATAATTAGTGAAGTAGACCATAAATATCATCATTATTATCATAAAGTAATACTTCAAAAATAAATGTTAAATTTATGTCCATAACATTAAATATTTCTTTCAAACTCTATTTATAAATTATTATTTTATTATTAATAACTTGAAAAAAGACATATCATAAAGGGTGGACATTCACAAGATTAAGCTCAACCTCACATAAATAATGTAGATTAGATTACCCCCATAGAACGTGGAAAGGGAGTGTAGGGAGGCCACATTCATAGGGTTACATGAAATACACTGAAATATGTAACCAATGACCTAAAATTCTAGCAACCATTCCATGTAGGGAGACTAACAACAACTTGCAATAGGGACCAAAGACAAGCTAGGCTACGGATCATTTAGATTTGGCTACCATGAGTCATAAGATCACCGTCAGAAGTTGCCACTTGTTCTTAAGAGCATATTGGCTTCACCAAGCCTAATTAGATGAGCCTATTCCACGAGTAATCCCTTAGTCAATCTCCAATAGCATGCCATAAGGTAACATGAGCTGGAGAGCAAGATCTTAATAACAAAAGTCACAAGTCATAACTTAGTGCCACAAATCAAGCCTCCGCCAATGGCTCCCTACTAGAGGCACCTTTAAATATGCCTATTGAAGAAGCGAGGCCAAGAAAAAATCTCCATGCACAAACACTAATAGAGATGTGAACATATGCAACATCGGCATGAGTAGGTAGCAACTCATAGCATATAAAAATTCTTTAGTCTTTGCAGTGTATATCATATATCTCCTATGTTGGGGTACATTAAATTTAGGAGTTTATCAAGATCTCATCAAGACCCTCTTCCATACATTATTAGGGGCACATATGATCAATTTTTTTCACTACTAGACCTTCCATATCATTTGGATCATCTTCTATTTTTAGCATTTTTCTATTTATGGTAAGTCTAATTTTAGTAGGGAGTGATACCTATGATGACATGTGGTAGCAATTGGCACTGATTGTGCTATGCCATGGTAGTTTCTTTTCCATTAATGCACACTACCTTATCTCTAAGGTCCCTAATTACTATTGCACATTTCCTTTCTTATTTTCAGAGGCTACCTTATTCACTCACCTAGCAATATTATTTGGAGTTTAAATTGGTACTTATTACATTTTGACTCCTCTTACTTTTAGTTAACCCTATCATTATATATGTTTCTAATTTAGGGTCTCCCACTCCATTTTTAGGCTTACAATTTATTTCTAGCTACCTTATTCACTCACCTAGCAATATTATTTGGAGTTTAAATTGGTACTTATTACATTTTGACTCCTCTTACTTTTAGTTAACCCTATCATTATATATGTTTCTAATTTAGGGTCTCCCACTCCATTTTTAGGCTTACAATTTATTTCTTGACTCTACACTAGTTACCCGAGTGCATGCAAAAGTGAACCTCAATCTAGCTCAATTTTCTTTTCTCTCTTAGAGAGGTTATTTATGGAGTTATTGTTTACGTACCCCTCTACGGGGGAAGGGTAGCCCAAGATTTGAACCCAAGACTTCCAGTTCAGTGAGACTTCATTTCCACGGCCCTTGCCGCTTGAGCTACCCCATGTGGACAAAAAATTTTCATGAGTAATTTGAATTCTCTTTATCTACTTAGTCAATTATTTATTTATTTTTAATTTTTATTTATTATTTTATTTATTTTATTTTTATTTATTTTATTATTATTATTATTATTATTTTTTTTGTAAGCTGGGGCGGGACTCTTCGATTTACATGTCCATTATGTACCCCTCTACGGGGAAGGGTAGCCCAAGATTTGAACCCAAGACTTCCGGTTCAGCGAGACTTCATTTCCACGGCCCTTGCCGCTTGAGCTACCCCATGTGGACAATTTTTTTTTTTTGTTGGTAGCAGGGAGGTTTGAACACACGACCTCTATTATACAAATTCAAAGTCTTACCCAACGCACTACAGCGATGCGTTTATTTATTTATTATTTATTTATTTAATTATATTTTTATTATTTATTTATATTTATTTAGTTATTATTTATTTATTATTATTTTTAATTTTAATTTTTTTTTTTTAATTTTTAATTTAATTTTAATTTTAATTTTTATTTTTTTCTGAAGTAGTTTTATCCTCTCTTCTCACTTGTTTTATAGTAGCTACTCTATTATCTTTTCACAACTAGATCTTGTGTTTGTGCTTACAATCCTACATTGTATCAAATCATTACTGAGTTTGTGAAGAGTATTGATATTTTATTGCAGTTTTTTCAATTTAGAATTACCTAAAACGAATGGACCAAATCACTACAATCCTCACTCCTTTTAGTCTATGATTGGAAGCCAAAGACCCAATTGTTGACGCGGAAAAAGGAACTCTATAGGATCACAATGCAGACTGAAATTGAGCATACATCAAGTATTGAGAAATTGAATTACTTGAATGGTTGTGAGGAAGGCTAGAGGATTCTTTGTTTGTCCATCTCTTATGATTTGTTATTTCATGTATAAGGTTATAAAACTCCTCATGCAGTTTGGACCAAATTGGATTGGTTGTTTGGAAAGAAAAATGTGTTAAGAGGACATCAACTAAAGAATGAGCTAAATTCACTAGCTTTGAGACATTACAAGACTTCTTTGTAGGGTATACTATTTTGATGAATTATGTAAAACCTTATGGCATAAATAGAAAAGAGAAGCAACTCATTTTTGGAGTACTTCCTAAGTTAAGACTCAGATATTTTGTCATTTTCTCTTCTTTCCATATTACTAAACTCTCCATAGGTAAAAATTGGAAAATGTCATCTATGGATTATTTTATTGAGTCATTGATACATAAGTAGACTACGTTGATGCACATGTGGGCTCTTAAGTCTTCAAAAACCTATGTTCTTATAGCACATGAATCAAGCAAGAAGATTAAGTAGAAGAATGAGGGTAAGAAGGAAGCAAAGAAGAAGAAGGAAACAAAGAAAAATCCTATTGAGGAGGGTTCAAATTCCATGGGAGAAGAGGCCACGAGGGAGAAGAATAAGTGCACATATTGTGATAAGGGGGTTCCATCCTCAAAGCTCTTGCATGAATAAAATGATTGATTAGATGGAAAATACACTCTTACAACATCACTTAGATTATTTCATACTAGATAATGCAAAGACGAAGAAGAAAAAGAAGAAGGGGAACTAGCCACTAGAGGACAAAGGTAAGGGTCATGTAATGCTATATATAAATTCATCTCGTCTTACTTAGGTACTTGATTTAGGAGATACACATCACATGGCTTCTTCAACACATTGTTTCTCTCACTTGGAGACTTGCAGTAGACCATCCATTCTTATGGGAAGTGATTCTCCTGTGAAGGTTTTTGGAGAAGGGATAGTTGACTTGGATCATGGGAGATTTCACAAGGTACTTCATGTTCCTAAGTTATTAATTAACCTCCTTTCAATTTGTCATATCACTCATTCGGGGACAAACAAGAGAGTCCACTCTAGATATAGTGGTGATTTTTGACATGTAAGATGGTTCTAGAGTTTCTCTTGGTGAGGTAGAACACCAATCGAGTTTGTAGATTTTCTCTCATTTTATTCCAAAATATGTTTTAATTTGTCTTCTTACAGTTGCCAATGAGGAGAGCAAGTTATGGAATTATAAGTATTTGGATCAATTACGTAAAGAAGGAATGGTTGAAGGGCTTCCAGATATCCAATATACAAATGTAGTTTTTCAAGATTACATACTTAGCAAGCATCCTGAAGAGAAGTTCAAGACATGTAAGGATAGGAGAGCCTCCTATTGCTTGAGCTAGTGCACGATGACATTTCTAGATGTTTTCTTCTAGTAATCCATGAGAAAATCAAGATATGTACTTATGTTCATTGATGATTGGTCAATATTTACATGGATGTATTTACTTAAATTGAAATAAAAAGGCTTTGAGCATCTTAAAAATTTGAAGTAGCTTGTAGAATATTAGACAATGAAAAGGATTAAATGCCTTTGGAATGGTAATAGGGGTGAATACGTGAATAATGATGCTAATTTTTTTAGAATTGGGCATAAAAATATGACATATAATTCCTTACATTCCACAACAAAACAAAGTTGCAAAGATTAAAAATAGAACACTAAAACATATGAAAAACTATGGGCGAAATTGTGGCTTGTTTAGACAACACGATTGCTTAATACGCTAGTTGGATTTGAGTTATGTAAAAGTGAGTGGAGAGACATTTAAGGAGAATGTTTTAAAATTTTTACAAACTTGACTTGGTGAAAGAGTCAAAGTTGTTATATTAACATAGTGGTTTTTTGGTACTTGGTACATGTGTTTTATGGTATTGACTCTATGGTATTACATGTAGTTAAATACTTTAAGAACTTTGAGATTCTACATTGTAATGTGTTAGAGTTAAGCTTAAGTCACTTGGACAATTCCAGGGTGTTGGCTCACTCTAATTCAAATATAATAATATAATTATTGTTACATGGTTTTTCACAGTTAGAAACTTAGGTAAATCATGGTTTTTTCCTGTCGGATTTTTTCATAATCTTGCCATAATTTCCATTATATTCCCAGCTAATTTGTGGGTTTTTTAGACTACATTCTTTATTATTATTATTATTATTATTATGTTGATGGTGAATTTGTAATTTGTTGGAGTAATTGGGCTCCCATTATAATACCAAGAACTAAAGATACCGATAACTTATGTCTTAGTAAGAATTTGACAAGAGAGCCCTATTGGAGGGGTTGTCTACTATTTGAGACTTATCATAAAGAGGGAACATGTCCCTAGCTATAATTAAGACAATATGGAGGGGATAACAAATTATTACCCCAACAACTTGGTTTAAACCAATGGGACAAAATGGCCAAAATCCATGGGCCTAGTTTCATGGACAAAATTCCTTTGGGAGAGAAAAGGTGAAGCTCAAAATGTTTACATTATTTTAAACAAAGTTAGAGTAAAAATTGGCTAGAAAAGTAAGATGGTGCTTTGAGTGCTAGATATACTATGCTTAAGAGAAACACTTTATAGCATAATAATAATAATTTTTTCTTAAGGTTATGGCATAGTTAGACACCAAATTGATGTACAAGGCTAATTATTTATACAATAAGGGATTTTTCTATACAAATTTTTGACTACTTAATTAGTGAAGTAGACCATAAATATCATCATTATTATCATAAAGTAATACTTATTTATGTCCTTAACATTTACTTGATAAAATACTTCTTTCAAACTCTATTTATAAATTATTATTACTAGCAATTGCACCACATGTTGCAAAGGAAACAATGTAAGGTTCATCTTTCTCTCTTTATTAGGAGTTTCCACTTCTTAATCGTTACAGTTTGAAATATAATGAATTTTTGCGGATAACCATGTTCTAGCTTGCTATATTTTGGTGTTCCTCCATAATGGATGTGCGCATAAAATCCCCTGCATTGAGGTGAATGGCCTCTAGAAGACTCTTATTTATATCCATGTTGACAAAATTTTGTGGGAAAAATATAAGTTTAAACTAATTGTTATGATAATAGGTTACTCGTCAATATGGTTGATGAGGTTAGTCAACAAGTTTGATTCATCATAATGTTGAAGAAACTATTTTTGAAAAACATGCAAGTGAAGGTATTTGTGTTGGATAAACCAATAGAAGCTTACAAAATCTGAAAGAAGAAAAGAGTTGAAGCGAGGAAAACGACTGGACAAGATACAAGCGAAAGCAGAAATCCAATATGTCAAAGAAATAAAAGAAACAAAATGAACAATGTCAGAGGAACTGGAGAAGGACCTTTCTATTGGCAAATTGTTTGCTCAAAGAAAAGGTCCAGATAGCAGAGATTAGAACTGGGCTACTTTTTGATCCTGAGAAACATATTTCAACTTTGAAGGAATTAGTACATATGTGCAGAGAGGAGGACAAAAACATTTCGAACTTGCACTACTTTCATTTGTGGCCATTTTTAAGGACTTTATCCCAGGTCACAGAGTGAGGCTTCCCACAGAAAAGGATTTGGAGATCAAATTTTCTATAGAAATAAAAGAAAATGCATAGTTATTATGAATCCACTTGTATATAGTGTTCAGAAAATTTTCTATATGAGTTAATGACATTAGGAAAGGGTTCTTCCTTGCACCAATTGTTGTTCGATGTATGTGTATTTTATTGGAATCCATTCCACACTTTAATTGTCGGAACAACTTGCTAGCCACATTTATCTCACACACAAGCTCCATTTAGAATTTAAAGAGGAGATTGCGTTGTACTTCCATAAGATCACTCTTTTTTATTGAGGGAAAGCATTTACAACTGAAGGGATTATCAAGGGATTAAAATGCAAATTTATGTTAAAAATTATTTTTTCATATAATAATAGGTCTCAACACTGAAATTTTCAAACCTAGAAAATTTATGGGACAACCATGTTGTATGAATGTACATTTCAAATCTTGTGATTTAACATGATATTCAATTGTCAAGAATAAAACATATATATGATGCATTTTTGGTCAAGCCCATTGGAGATATCTAGTAAGCATGGGTGTAAAAAATAAAATGTGGATATTCACAACTGTAAATACTTTTAGATGAGAGAATTTGTTCAAATATAAGAGATAATTTGAAAGGATCATTTACTTTTTGAAATTTGATCAATGTAATAAAAAAACAGAGGAAAACTATGAATGCATACTGCTTTGATGTAAAGTTTGTTAAAAAAAATATAAACTAAAAAAACATTTTATAGTGAGCTAGGACAAATTGTATGGAAATGATATACCTAGACTTTGCCATGCATTCTTGGAAGTGATTAATCAAATGCAAAATCAACCGTTTTATGTTTTGGGAGAGCTTTGTTCATGGGATAAGTTTAAGGTGAGTTTACAACATGGCATTTAGCTAAGTCTTGCCCAAAATTAGAAGATATACCACAGGTGGATGATTGGAAAACACTAGGAAAGTAAAAGAATTAACTAAGCTTATTACAAAAACTCATGGAATGCGTTTAAGGTGAGTTTACAACATGGTATTTAGCTAAGTCTTGCCCAAAATTAGAATATATACCACAAGAGGATGATTGGAAAATAGTAATGAAGATTAGTTGATATAGAGATGAAGCAAGATAATTCTTTCGAAATATTATTTGTGACAATCAGAAATGGAAATAAACTAGCTAGGGCGATGGTAGCTATCTCTGAGAAGAGATGTGTGGGCTACATGCCTCTGAACTGACTTACAATGAGGCTCGAAGGCCTATTTATTGTTGAGAAACAATGAAAAACCCTTAACATTCCAAAACCTAACCCTAGGAGATGAAACGCCAAACTGTGGGCCCCGTTTGGGGGTAAGTTGGTACATCAACTTCCCGGGGTCGTAACTTTAGCATATGATCTCCGTTTGACGCATACAATAGCTCATTAGAAAGATCTATTCGAGCACTATCATTGTTGGAACGGAAACACCGGTCCATGTTCCATGGACCCGTGTTGCCCCTGGAATCCCAAAAAACGTCGTTTAGGGCCTCAAAACGGCTCCGGAAGTTCAGGACCCGAAAAACTGCTAAAAATAGTAAGTTGTGCTACAATTAAGGAAACTGAAAATGCTGAGAAAGACAATGGTGGGGGTCCATGTGGACTTGGCAGGTGGCCACCAATATCCACCTGGATCATTCCTCCCCCCTTAGGAAGCAATGGTCCCCATTGCGTTGAGCTCCCCCATGAGATGAGGGAACTTCTGCTGAACCTGTTCCCTGGTGAACCACTTGCCCTGCTGAAGGAGTTGGCCTGCTTTGACAACTCGGTACAGTGGGATATTCTGTTGGCGGGTGTTCTTGATCTGTGTGTCCATGATCCGGTCAGTTGCAGCTTGTTCCATGCAATC